>CACVCL010016059.1:0-213894 GCA_902729485.2 Mus minutoides | reverse complement strand
TCAACACACACTGCTTCCAGGTTTGTTTGCAGAGCACACACACACCAAACAGGAATTCATGCTTTCTCAAGGCTGAGCTGGGCCTCTGGGAAATTTACATAGTGCACAATGGCCTTTGGGCAGACACTGGTGTCTGGCAGGCAGCACTCGAGGATGGGCCTGAGGCTTTCCTGAGAGGCAGCAAAAGCAAATTTTTCTGGGAAAGGCCCTACAGACAGGTGTTTTTTTTTCTTAAGATTCTTTCTATGTCAGCCCTGGGGTACTCACCTTGACTTTGGAGGTGGGGGAGGGGGTGAGAATGCCTCCAATCTGCCTCTGTCCTTTGGGAACTCAAACGCAAAGGAAGCTGATTTGCTCATCCCAGAGTTAGTTTTGCTGTTCTGCCCAGAGGAGCCATCGATAGGATGGAGGCGGTGCCAGGTAGAGGAGTTTGAATGGTCTGCAGTACCGTTTTCCAACTCTCTCCCCCAACTTTGACTCAACAACTCCTGCCCCACCTCCTCCTCCTCCTCTATCCGGCACTGGCGGCTCCAAGCACCAGTCTGGTATCTTGGCCGCCTCTGGTCCAAGACTGAAGAGGAGGTGGCTGGTGGGGGACACTTGGCAGGGTCCCCGGCAGTGGCAATACCATTGGTGTGGCAGGAAGACGTTAGGTTAGCAGGGACTCTAGACAAAATCTGGGGTCCGCTGCTGCCACCGGTGTTCCCGTCCCTGTGGTCAGTCAGAGGAGGGGCTGCGGGGGATACTGGGGACCCTCCGGGGCTGCTTTTGGACAGCTTGGGGGGAATGGCAGGCTTCTCTTTGGACGTGTTTTCAGTCACATTATGTGGATTGCTCTCCCTTGAGGTTAGCCCCTGCACAACCAAAGGCTCCTCTTCACTGGCTTGTAAGTCCTGGTTCGAAGACCCACGTGGCCACTGCACCCCCACGGCAGAGTCAGGGCTGCTCAGATAAATAGTCCTGTGGTCCTCTTCTGGGTGAGCAGCGATGACAGTGATGGTGGTTGCCACCTGAGGAGCAGGGTTTGCGCCTTCCCTGTCCTGGCTCCAGCTAAGGGGTGTCTTCTGAACCCAGGTATCACCTGTCCATACTTGGCCCTGGCTATGGCCAGCTGCGACCTGCTCTTTCTTGGGCTCAGGCCTTGGAGGCCCCGGAGCTGCCTTCTTCCTCTTGGAACTTTCAGCGTAGATGGGTTCAGACTGCACAGCGTCCCTAGGAAGGATGGGGGGCTGGAGTTCCGCAGCTTGACCCACACATTTGCCAGAGGTGAGAAAGTGGCAGCTGGAGTCCTGCTGCTTCCCTGAAGCTGGTTCCTTCACGAGAGAGCAGTAGTCGTTCTCAAGGTGGGGAGCAAAGGGGCTGCTGGCCCCGCTGCGGCTGCTGCCACAGGACAGACCATCGGATGAGCTGGCAGCCTCGGAGTTAAGGGATAGCTTCTTGGGGCCCAGGCAGGGAGGGTTTGCTGTGGATCCCTGACCACAGCACTCTCTGGGGAAGCTCAGACCCTGCTTTTCCTCTTCTGTTGGTCTTGTACGTGGTCCCTGCTCCCTGCATGTGGGTGAGCTGTCCCCTCCACGCCTGCCAGAGCCCTCGGTGCTATGCACAGCATCTTTGGATTCTGGACAACAGTCCAGAATGGAACAGTACTCCCCACCTTCGCTGTCTCCTGAGGGTGAACACCTTTGGTCACTGTCATCCTCCGAGGGCAGGGATTCCCGCAGGGGCTGTGGAGAAGTGCAGGGCCTGGAGCCCTTGGGGCAGCTGGATGTCATCCCTGCAAAGGCAGCCAGCTTCTGGCGAAAGCTCTCATGGGCCGAGGGCAGCTCTTCCCTCCCAGCCTTCTCTTCCTGGAAACTCACTGGTTGAAAGGCAGTGTTCCTATCCACTCGGGCCTCCAGGTTATGCAGTCCGACCATGGTATAGGCAGGGGGACAACGAGAGTTGCCATCTGTGCAGGCAAGAGGGCCTGCAGGCTTCTGCAGTCCTCTGAAGCTGCCTAGGTAAACTATTGGCTCATCTTCCTGTTTTGGGAGCAGGAGCTTGCCTGGGGTTCGTCTCCAGTTGACCTACACAGCCCCGGGGGTTAAAAAACAACAACACATGTTACATTTTATCAGAGAAGAGAAACAAAGTATGCAGCAAGTGATAATATCACCACCTGTCTCAGCACACAAGTCCATCCCAGCACTCAGGTCTATCCCAGCGGGTGGGCAAGCAATGCCAATGCCACCCCACCTTTGGCCTCCCCGGAGCCAAAATCACGACTGGCCACACAGCGAGCATCTCTGTTTCTAGACGGTGAACTGTGCATCCAGCCCAGGGATGCTAATGCCTTTGGCTCACGTCTGTTACGTAACAAAAATCAGCACCAAACCCAGAAAGAGTGGAAGCCTCATAAGCAGTGGACGAAACAATTCCACTGGAAGGAAAATAGTTTGAAATTTGTTTAATGCTTCCTCCCTGGATAATCCAGCTGCGGTACATTCCCGAAGAAACAAGCTATAACATTCATTTTTTGTCTTTCCTTCTTTAAAAATAAATATTTTATTATTCTATGTTTGCTGCACGCATCTCTCAGTGTGTGCATGGTACCCAAGGAGAACAGAAGAGGGCATCAGACTTCCTGGAATTGGAGTCATCGTCTGTTGTGACACGTGGGTGTAGCCATCTCTCCAGCCCTCCACCCCGCCCCCTCTACCCCTGTATGATTTTTAAAAGCACCAAATATGAGTCGGTGCAGGCCAGGGGACAAAGGGATGGCTTCTGAGTTGGGTCAGGATCCCTGGCTCTTTGCTAAGCTCTCCTTTGAGCTTTGCCACACACACAACTAGCTGCCCTTTCTTCCAGTGTCCAGCAGTCACCTCAGCTCCCACCTGCTTAAGTGGCTGGTCTAGCAGGGCAATAAGGCAAAGATGTGAGCTGATTGTGCCTGTCAATCATCCCGGTCAACAGTTACTTTCCTGCTTTCCTCTCCTTCTTACCCAGTCCCATTTGTACAGATAGCCTCATTGCAGGGCTTGGCGGGGCTCTTACCCCAGGGGATTCCAAATACAAAGGGCCACTGGCTTATATAGGTGAAAGTTGAAGGTGTCAAGATTGGCTGAGTGAATGGGTGTCGCCAGCTCTGGGGGTTAAAAAACGGAACAGCTCTAAAAAGGACAGGGAGTTTGCTGCCTCCCCAGGAAATGCCTCTCTTCATATAAACCTCTCTTGAATTAAAACTGACCTTTGTTTTCTCATGCACTCACACACCCTTCCTGGCCCATGTATCGCACTGGCTGAGGAAATCCAGGACACTGGAAGAGGTCATTGTGGAACAAGTGTTCTTAGAATGTCTCAGGCATATAGTCTCAGAGACACGTCCACAGACAGCAGCCTCCAGCAGTCCTGGCCCACACACCCTGTCCATAATTATACCTTCCTAAGACCTTCTTTTGGGAGAAGAAAGGTCGAACCTCTAGGGATATAAATGTTTTTTGTGGTCCTAGGTAAAGCTGGCAAAACCTACATGTCAAAACTGGAAGTATGGGGGCTGGGGATATGGCTCAGTGGGCAAAAAGTCCCAGGTATAGCTAGATCCCCAAAACTTCCCATAAGAGGCTGGGTGTGGTGTTAGAAACCTGTAGCCCCGGGGATGGAGGAGTGGACAGAGACAGGCAGATGCTGAGGGCTCATTGGCTGAGAAACAGTGAGTTTCTCAAAACTAAAATAGAGGGGACTGGTGTGACAGCTTAGCAGTTAAAAGCACTTGTTCTTCCAGAGGACCTAGGTTTGGGAGTTTCAAGCACCCACCCGGAATTCCAGTTCCAGGGGGATCTGCAACCTTCTTCCGGCCTTTGCACACGGTACACCCATATGCAAGCCAACTCTTCATACACATACGATAGAAATAAATAAATCTTTTAAAGGAGAGAAACGATAAATGGAAAGGTGGAGAGCAAGCGAGGGCGAGAACCTGGCAGACCAAGGGAACAGGCACAGGTACGTGCATACGCACACCCCGTACACCTGGGCACACACGTACACATACAAGTTAAGAAGAAAAGCTACAAGCGTGAACATCGGTTGAGAGACAACTCATTATTATAAGGAACTTCTGCTAATATTTCAGATGTGACTGAGCATTGTGGTTACATTTTTTTTAAGGCTTTATCCTTGAAATAGATGTGCTTATGATCTTTACGATGTACGGGGAAGGGACGTGGGTGCAGAGGCGATGAAAATATTGGTCAGGAGTCATTGGTGCAGAAGCTCACGGGGAAGGGTACTGGGTGGATGGCAGTGACTGCACAATGGCTGTCGCCTCTGTAAATATCTAAAGTTACAGCCAATAGTCTAAAGCTTCGGTTTGTCTTTGTTTTTGTGTTCCCTTTTGTAAGTCTCCAAGTCAGGGGAAAACCCTGATGTAGCTGGACTAATACATATTAGCCTAAAGGAAGACACAGAAAGGTAGATGATTGGAATAGCCAGCCAAACAGCAGCTGTCAGGGAGTAGCAACCCTGGGGCAAACGAATAGGCAACTATTCCGCAGGAATTCTTGCTCCAACAGCCCTCGTGGCCGCCAGCCAGCCACCATATGTTAGAATAGAAACAGCCCCTGTAAAAATACCAGCTGGGTTAGTCAGCCTCACCTTTGGGACTTCAGCGCTCAGGCTGGCCTCAGTCCACAAGTCGGAGGTCTCAGAAGTCATCATGGTGGGCTTTACAGCAATAGTGGGCTTTGAGTAGGCCAAGCCATTCACGCCTTCGTCGTCTAGGCGGCAATTCTCAGGCCTGGCAGGCAGGCGAGTTCCAGCGGGTAGGCTGTTGGCCCTAGCCTTGGGATGGCCAATTGTTAGCTGATGGTCACTCCGCAAGCAGAAGCAGTTCTTGCAAGACCCGGGTTTCCAGATGTGCTCCACAAAGTCGCTGCACGCAGACATTTTTGGGCTCTCGGGGTTCAGTCAAACGGTCTGGAGCACTGTGAGCCGATAAAGTTCGAGTTCATCTTGGGCCAGGCTCTCTGATTGCTGTCTTGCAGGAGGCAAAGATGAATTCCAGATCAACTCCCTGGAAGGCAGATCATTGCCTGATTAGGAATGATTAAGAGATGTGTGCATTAGCAATAAGAGCCCATTATGAAAATGGAGACAAGGAAGAAGGAAGTAAAGGAGGGAAAGTCTCCAAAGGGGAATAGCCCTTTATTCTGGGCCCTGTGCTCAGCTGCCAGAAGCTCTTTGATATCTTTAATATTTCCTTGGGCAGCTCTGTCAGAAACTTAAAAACAATCACTGCCCCCCTTTCTCAAATGGAGAGCATAAAAGCCATCCCAGGGCCTTAGAGAAGTGCTTAGAAAAGGCTTGCCACGCAAATGTGAGGATCTGGGTTCAGATCTCAAGCACCCGTTGAAAGGCTGAGCACGATGGTACATATCTGTAATTCCAGTATCGGGAGATGGAAACAGGAAGATCCCAGGGTCTTGATGGCAAGCCAGTCTAGCCCATCAGTGGGCTACAGGTTTGGTGAGTGATCCTGTGTCACAGTTAAGTGTACAGCCATAGATGGGGACACCCAGTGTCAGTGCCTGGCCTCCACACATGCAAGTATGGGCATCCACGTGCACACACACACACACACACACACACACACACACACACACACACCACTTCACTGCCCCCAAACATGGTGTTTTAGATTTTAAGAGAAAAAGGGGACTGAACCTAGTTTCTTCATTCTTTCAGAACCTGAGGTGTCCAAGAACTACAAAGCAGTACCACCCGTAAAATGGAGGGTTTATAGGTAACGACATGCAAGTTTTGAACAGAGACTACAGAGGAAGAGAAGCAGTCAGGGACTCTGAAATGGAAACTGTTATCCATGCTTCTGATACATTGTTGAAAAGTGGGAGCAATGTGGTGCTGGCTTGCCCCACAGGGCCACCTTGTCAGGATGTTTGGCATCACGGGAATTCTGCCCCCTCCCCTTGCTTAATCTACACCATTCAATTCTGTGCTGAGGTAAACAAAGCAGGGTACCACATGCCAAGTTGGAAACAGAAGACAGAAACGCCTGACTCCACAGTCCTGGCCGAAGAGAGACTGGGCAGAATATGAGAGAAGTTTTCCCCATCATACCCCTGGGGACAGGTAGTCACTTTGTCAAAACAGCTCACTGCTTCTGAAAATAAATATAAAAGCCCCATTTGCTCCCATAGATCTCAGTAAATTTACTCCTCAGCAGGAGCTCAAAGGGCTATGGCATTACCCAGATACTCCAAATGCATCCATAAGGTAGCCATGAATCCCATTCTACAGGTGCAGATGTTACAGTAAAGAGTAAGACCTGGCTATCAATTCCAAGCTTGCTGTTTTCCAAAGATAAACCAGTTGACTGGACCACCTCACCACACCTCCTTCTTCACCTTGTTCAGGATCCCAAGTAGCTAGCCTCGTCTGCTTGCTTCGCACTGCTCCCTTTTCTTTACTGAGGCTGCTTCTGCATCCTTTAGGAGACTGCTCTAGGAAGAAAACCTTATGGAGATCTGGAGATCAACAGAGTCTCCTTGAACCGAGAAAGCATTGCCCTTGGGGGCTGTACTCCACCTCATCTGGTGAGAATTTGCTCGAGGTTAATTCTCTCTAAGCAATCAACAGGACTAACCAGATAGAATCACCGGGAGCTCCAAAGTTCCAAAGATCATTCTAGACTTCTTGTGGGAAGCACTCCATCTCTTGTCTCCCACACTTACAGACAAGGTGATTATCCAATGAGCATAGAAACCAAATGTACCCCTGCTCCAGCCGGTTATTGAGAAAACAGCTTCTATGTTAAACTAAATGAACACACACACACACACACACACACACACACACACACACACACACACAGTCTTGAGATCTGAATGTTTCTACAGTCAGCATAGGGTCTTTCTTTTCTTTAACGATGCTGGCTAGATTCCTCTCCTCCCAATACACCCAAATAGCCTAATCCTTCTCTGCCAGATCTTCCAAAAGAAGTCACAGGCTTTAACAAGCAGGGGAGTCACGACCAGGTTATGTCACCAGCCTCAGAGAGCTAAATGCTTGCTGCTAAGTTTTATAAGGGGTGCAGTTGCAGGGTGGGAGGCGGAGGGGTGGTGGAGTGGGTGGATGGAGGAAATGTTTTGTTTTAGTCTTCAGAGAAGTTGAGTTTGCCATTCTAAGGACTCAGATTTGTATGGAAAGCCCGACTAGACCTCCCAGGTCACAGCAAAGCCACATTGCGGGCCCATGTCTACTGTAGACAAGACTCCAGTGCCCCTCAGTGGGCTTTGGGGAGAGAGCTCTGTGGAGCATCTTCCTGGGAAGCTAGCTCCAAGGCAGGCTGGGGGAGCTGTGAAGGTTGGCACCCAACCACTTCCTCAGAGGTTGCCGCACACAGTCACACAGATACAGTTTAGGGTTTGGGGTGGCCACATCTCATTTCCTCTTCAGCAGGCAACCCAGAACACCCAGACACCCCACTTCGCAAGGCTCTTCCCCCCCCCTCCATTTTTTGTATCCGTCAGCCTCTGACAGCCTTGAGAGTTCAGTAGGCTCTCTCTTGATTATTGTACTGTCCTGCCAGAAGCTACCTTGAGAGCAGTCACTCACTCACGAGCATTCTGTTTGCTCTCTTCCACAACTCTGACGTTTCCTGCAGGCTGACCACCACATGGGCCATACAAACTGACCAGAAACACGGAGGATTTTTAGGGGAAGTCACTGAATAAGAGTAACAAAGGAAACTCTGGGCTGCCCACCATCGCTGACTCGTGTCCTGTTAAAACTGGCTCCTTAGGCTCTGCCAAGAGACATTCCCAGCTTGTCTTTGGAGCTAGAACAGCCTCTTAAGCAGCCCTTCTAGGCCTGGAACTCTCTTCTGTTTGCTTTCAGGAAAAAGATGATGAACTATGCAAACGACACTCAGAGCTGGAGTAGAGGGAGCCCTGGGTAGTGCCAGCCCTGCACAGCCTGGGAATGGCACCTTCTCACATGCCTACCTCAGAGGGTAGGTGGGCCCCCAGAATTATGCAAATGCTCCCATTTCTCAGTGGGAGGCTGCAAGTGTAAGATCAGGAAAAAAAAATCGCAGCATTCTTTGTGATCCAAGTCATGATAAAATAGCTTTGCCTCTGCAAACTTCGGGGCGCTACGATTTACAAGGCTGAGCTGTCAGATACACTCCCACCCCATCTCAAAAAGAATCTGAAGAATCAGGGTGGCCAGATCTTAAGTATTCGGGCTTCAAATACCCCTTATATTTGCACCCAAATTTGCTCATGCCTTACTTGATAGAATCCCAGAATTTTTCATCTAAATAATATTGCTTCATACATTTTACAAAAAATAATAATGATGCAACCCCCAAAAGGTATAGTATGTATGGAAAGTATATAGCTTAATGCATTATATTCCATTGGTCAGAGTGGTCTAGGGAGAAGCAGGACATGACTACCCTAACACCCCTCCCCAGCCCTGGCACTGAGGGTATATAATGATATTTACATATCTTTTTATTTTTCTACTTTCTGAGCAATCTTAGCAGGAGGAGTGTGGGCTTGAAGCCTGCAGTCTGATTCAATAAGGGGAGCAAAGTTCTGAGGGACCCTAGGAAAGCCAACTTGCTTTCTCTGGGGCTTCCTGTCAAATCTCATCAGAAGAGGCTGTAAGGTACAGTTGAGAACAGTGATCAGCTAAACCTTTGCAACCTGAGTCTGAAAAGAATCCATTGCAAAACTCGTCACCCTTAGACCTTCCTATAATCGGCTCTGCAAAACCATGGATGAGCTTTACCTGGGAGAACAGACACAGTGAGGAGCACTGTAGGCTGAGAATTGCTCAGCCGCCTCCATTCCCATTCCCAGGACTCACACACAAGTGGCGATTCTATTTTCCAAGTGAAAGCGTGCTTGCGTGTGCATGTGGGTGCATGTGGGTGTGTGCGCCCGGCTGCAGAGACATCACAAGCAAAGGTTGGGAGCTAGCTCCAGGTATGGAATAATCGCCAAGGTTCATCAAGCAGATATCACTTTCCTTCAGAGATCAGCTGCAGCCTAAAGGTGGCTTCCCTGGACCCCCAATTCCTCACCTCCGGGTCTGGCTGGAGCAGCCCGAACGGCCTCTGCCCCTCTGCTCCTTTGACAATACTCACTGCAGAAGGAGCAGTTCCCAACACAGAAAACAGAGCAGCCAGACCAGCAAGACCAGTAAAACCATTCCAGCATTCGATCACTCTTCCCGGAACTCCAAGGAAAAGTTTCCCAGTTTCAAAGCAAGCGTTTCTCGAATGAATTGAAAATACCCCTCCGACTCCCCAACTTTCCCGTCTCGGAACCTGCACCGAGGGCACAACCCGGAGCACGAGGTCCGGACTCTCCACGCGCTCCGGATCGGTCGCCTGTCACCCCTGGGGACGCCAGTAGGGGCTGGCCAGCCGGGCCACCGCAGCGACTCTGCGAAAGCCCCTGGGCCGCCACGTTCGTCAGACAAAAAGCGGCGAGATCTGGAGAGAGAGTGGTGGGCTCACCTGGGGTCTACGGTCCCGCAGCCTCGCCGTCGGTGGCCCAGCAGTCCGTTGCCCCGCCGGGCGCCTCGGAGCATTGTCTGTAGCGTGTCTGCGCGCAGTGCCTGCCCAGCCGCGGGCGGCTGACTTCTGCCTGGGCCCGGCGGCCGGGTGGCAGCTGCGATCACGGCTCCGCCCCCTCCGCCTCCGGTGACGCCGCCCGCTCGGCTCCCGCCGCACCCCCGCAGTCCTCGCCGCTGCCCCGAGTCTCCACCGGGCCTGCGCGTCCCGCCACTATGCTCGTCCCCAGCCCAGGAGGGCGGGCGATCGCCCCTGCCCAGGTCCCTAGGAACTCCGCACCGCGCCCCGCCCCCTCGCTCGCCACAGCGAGGCTCCGCCTCCAGCCCAAGCCTTGGCGCCCCTCGACCTGGAGCTGAGCCCCCCACCCCACCCCCCACCCTCCTCGAGCGACCCCAGCTCAATCCCTGCTCAGCGCAGTTCTGCTTAGAAGATCTCTGGTGCTCCCAGCTTTCCTTAACCTCAATGCACAGATAGGTGTATCTGAGTAAATGCATTCTCATCCCTCCACCCAGCCGACCCTGGGAGACCCTGGTAGGGAGGGAGCAAAAGGACGAAACACAGAAGAGAGAGGGTTGGGAGTACAATAATAAGATCTAGGGCGGTGGGCTCTGAAAGAGGCGTGGGCTCCTTCACTGCCACGTACTGTTATCCTAGGAGAACCACAAGCCGGCTAGAGTAGGGCTGGCAATACTGAGAGATTTCAGGTCCTGCTCAGCTCCTCATGTCCAGGCCTCTGGCAAATGGCTCAGCACATCTCTTTGAACTTTAGTGTTTTAACGGTGGAATGCAAATGTTGGCCTGGAGGACCGGCCTTCAATCATGCTGGGGCACCCAGGTCCTCCACCTGTGTTTACACCGCTTCCAGCGCGTGAGTCACTGGCTGAGATACAAGGAGTTGGAGATATTGTTCCTCGGGCGAAAAAATCTTTTTTAACTCTCAGGAGGAGGACCAGCCAGTCGCCTCCCTTCCTCCGGCTGCTGCCTGAGTAGGACAGACGTGTACCTTGCCCTGGGTGTTCCCTAAGAAGCCACGCACTGAAGTTACCTCTCAGTACCAAGCCTGAGTGAAAATGGAATCCTCCCCCGCACCCCCTCAACACATCTGGTTGCTTCTCTCTGTCCCTTTGCTTTACAGAGGCAGCGCGGTATTACATCCTTAATCAGGATGATCCCACCGAGAGAAGGAAGGTACCACCCCAGATCCTCCCCCTCTTCAACTTTATGTGGTGTTAACAGTGGTAGCACTATATAGAATATGAAAGAGGAAGAAGACATGTTTTGGATATATATAGCTTCTATGTAAGGAGTGCAGAAGGACCATAAGGAGAGTTTACACATCATTCAATGGCCCTTGTTACTCTTTTGAGTATGGATAGATTGATAGGAAGGTGTAGATGAAGAGGAGTAGTACTAACATTCATGAAGAACCTACTACGTGCCAGGCAACGTCACAGGGCAGGGTTAGCACATTTGACACAGCGTAACACAGGTCCAGAAGGGTCCTATCCTTTGCCAGGGCTCCTCGGGTGAATAGCGGTAGTACTGAGATAGGAACCAAGAGCTGCCTGGTTTCCACCAAGAGTCCGCCATGTTGCCCTACCAACCAATCATTTCAACAAATACATAAGGAAAACTCTGGTGGAACGGCACCAGCAGCATTACATTCTCCTGAGGGTGGTCCAGCCCACTTATAAAGACAGCAGAGGAGAAAGTGCCAAGAAGCAGGCAGGTACAAAATGGTCTGCACTGGACAAACACAATCTGGACCCAAGAGGGGTTTGCAGTTCAGTGACACTGGGGTCTCTCGTGGGGATTTTGAATCATCCATGGCTCTCAGGATTCAGGCTCCCCACAACTTTCAGTCCTCTCCAGGGGACATAGACACTTCCCAGGATAAATAAAGGCTGTGCCAAGCACCTAAGAGGCACTTACACACTGTTTACTCTCTTTACCTAAATTATCCTTAATGCACAAAGAACCCAAAGAACATAATAAAGAAGCAAAGTTTGCAACGCAGAGAGACCACCGTGGCTCTATAACATGACACAGCAAATGAAGGGTTAACTGGAATTTCTGCTCAATAAACGGTTCCCAAATGGTTTGCTGGGCTCACAGGAGATAAATACACAATACTGCGGCTGCTGATCCATAACATGGCTTTTTTTTTTCTTTTATGCCAGTCATGTGGCAGCAAAGAGGGCTTCAGCCTGCCTAATGAAAAACAAATCTTCCACAGTGGCGAAGATGTATAGGAAATACCCCCCACATGCACAGTGCTCCTCCCTCCCGCAGCTGTTCGGTGTGTTATAATTCTCTGTGAAGCTGGTAAGCTCGCGCATGTGGTGGACGTGCCGCTTAGACTCGCACCCCGCACCCTGCAATGCAGTGTGACTTGTGTGTGCTTGGCACTTGGCATCTGGCGACTTACTGGTTGCTTTCTATGGCGCTCTCTACTCAGGGAGGGAGCTCTTTGATACAGATCAGACCTTTCATGAGAGCAATTCTCTTGGGTGTTTTAGTGCTTGGGCACCATTCTATACAAGAGAGCTGTTAAATTTGAGGCGATTGAGAGACAAGATTGAGACAGGGGGTGCTTGGGGGGTAAGGTAAAGTAGTTTATAACTGAAGAGCCAAAGAGGCAGAAGCAGGAAGTGTGTGCCATTCAATTATCCTAAGAAAACACAAGCCGGGGATATTTGAGAGGGCACAGAGAGCATGAAGACCAGGCTAAAGAATTCAAATGCATGGTCTTTCTCCATCTGGAAAAAAAAGAAATGCTTCTCACCTTAATGTCAGAAAGGTGTTCAATTTCAGTCCATAAATATTTTTCGAGTTGCTTCTCCTTAAGATGTTATAGGGAAAACAGTAAGAGACAAATAGAAGCACTCGAAAGGGAATGGAAGTGAGTCAGGTATGTGAAGAGAGAGAGAGAGAGAGAGAGAGAGAGAGAGAGGGGAAGGGGCCTTTGTAATGAGAAAGGTTGCTATTTTGGGACAATGGGGACTTTCCAGACTGAAGGAATGGTATCTACAAAGGAATGGATTGGGGAGTGGCCCACGACTTTGATGGCAGTCTGGGGGGAGCAGGAGGACAAGAGACGCAGCCACAGCACACCGTAAGGTGACACTGGGAGGAAAGAGCTGGTTTACCAGTGAGCCAATAAGAAAGCACAGGCATTTCTGAGCAGCAGGGTGATGTCATTTAAGGTGGTTTCTCTTCAGGGTTCCTTGGATCTTGCCCCCAGATGACTAGGAAGTGGGGGGGAAAGATTAGAAACAAAAAGCATGACAGTTTCTATCCCGGGTCCAGATGGGAGACAGTGGCCTTTGATAGGGACATGGCAAGGAGGCGAGCAAGGACGGCTTCTTTCGAGAGATTCAGACTTGGAGATGACTACAGGACTGATTGACCGAGTGCCATATTTACTAGCTTCCACAGTGAAGCATTGGCTGTGTCAAGCCGAAAGTGCACAGCGACGAATGTGGAGTTTCTCATGTAAACCTCACGGAACTACTGTGTAGAGAGCACCGAGAATGAAGACAAGGAATTAAATATTCCTAGCAGATTTCTAATCACAATGTACAGATAGGATGGTAGTATCCTTACTACAAACACGAAAGTCAGTGGGCTAGAGCTCAGGGGTGAAAGCCTGCCTGGTAGGCAGGAGAGCCCACATGCAATCCCCAGTAGCCATGTGGCAGGGACGAGGATGGCAATGAAGTCCTGTGAGGGGTACGGGGAGGCATATAGTGAATAAGGAACAAAAATACAACACTGAGACTTGGAGGTCTGGGGGACACAGCACTCTAGAAGAGACCATGAAAAAAGAACGTTAGCTCCCTTTCCTCCAAACTTTGAAAATCCTGACTGAAGAGAGCCTGTCTGGATAGAAGTCTTTGAAGAATAGAGAGCCACGGAAGAGGTATAGTCCCAGGAGCTTTGAGCTCAGTTACTTGCGTGTGAGGATAGTTTGGGATAAGCTTCAACTTATTTTATGGATGGCAGTAGAAGGCTGCAGATGATGTCAGAGCAGGAAAAACCCTTGTGGACATGTGGGCTGTATACCTTGGTCTGGACAGGGACCCACAAGGATAGCAGGAACATCTCATGCACAGCAGGAAAATACTATTGGCAAGGGTGGTGGCTTGAATATGCTTGGGCATGGTATCTGTTCACAGCACTAAAACCCTAACTAAGACAGACAGCAAGCCATGAGCAGGTACACTCTGAGAACTGGTCCCAATGTCAGGCCCCAGATGGTGGCATTCAGGGTCCCAAGACCACCATAGAAGAGATTGAGAGTAAGGGTGAAAGGGAAGAAAAAGTTCTTCCTCAAAGGTGCTGTGGTGAACTCTCCTGGAGGGAACAGGGCTGGCACCAAGCTGGTATAGCAGGTAAGACATTTACTGCATCAGGCTGGTGACCTGAGTTTGACCGCGGGAACTCAAGGAAAGTTGGAAGGAGAGATTCACCTTCACAAAATTATTCTCTGACCTTCACATACCCACCATGGCACTATACCCATATTGACACATTGTGCACACATACACATATGCCATGCAAATAATAATAATAATAATAATAATAATAATAATAATAGTAATAGTAATAATAATAATAATAATAATAATAATAATAATAATAATAATAATGGAGCTGGAGAGATGGCTCAGTGGTTAAGAGTACTGATTGCTCTTCCAAAGGTCCTGAGTTCAATTCCCAGCAACCACACAGTGGGTCAGAACAATCGGTAATGAGATCTGATGTCCTCTTCTGGCGTTTCTGAAGATAGCTACAGTGGACTCATATAAATAAAATAAATCTAATAATAATAATAAACAAAAACAATACCCTTCTGTGCTCTTTCTGTCCCACTTGTGAATAACATTCTTTACAAATCAGAGAAAGGCTGGTCTGACAAGCGTTTATAGTCTGATTCTTCCACATCGTTCCCCAGAGTCTTACAGTCACCAACCCAGAACTATTTCTTCCTCATCTGAGGCAGTCTTATGAATTCATCCCTTCGCACATACTTGGACTCGGGGGGGGGGGGGGGGGGGGGGGGGCAGGGAGGGAAGAAAAAGAAAAAAAAATAAAGAAAAAGATTTTAAAAACAAAATTCATTCAGTAGTCACAAGGGTATATATTGAGCCAAAGCTCTTCAGGAATCTAGAGGCAGGAGGGTTACATGAGCCCAGGATTTTGAGGCCAGTCTTTGCAATGCAGTAAGTCACCCATCTTACCACAAAGCAAACAAGACTAAACTGCCTTAAAGGGCTTAGGTTGAGCCGGGTGCACTGAATGGTAGAGGGCTTGTTTAACATGTGCAAGGTACTGGAGATGACCTTCAGAATCCCACCCCAAAGAAAGCTGATCCCCATTCCTACACAAAGAATTCAAATTGGTTTGGTTTGTTTTCAAAATAGGGTTTCTCTGTGTAGCCCTGGCTGTACTGGAACTCACTCTGTAGACCAGACTGGCCTGAAACTCAGAGATCTGCCGTCCTCTACCTTCTTGGTGCTGGGTTTAAAGACATGCGCCATCACTGCCCAGCCCAAATTCAATAAGTAATGCTTGTCAAGCCCTTGGCTCCTCTCTAACTTTGGTCCTATGTAGTAGCTGCATCCAGGATCAAACAGTTGACATTTTTCTCATATACTAACCACTCCATAGTTGTTTCTGTTTGTTTCTTTGTTTTCTGCCCAAACTGGAAACATTTAAATAACATATGCAGGATGACTGAATCACAAGCCACAGGGACCTGAGAGCTAGAAGTTCACTTCTTGACCTTTATGATCTTTCTTTCTGTCCCCATACTATATATAGAGCCCAGATGTCTGTATTGGGAGGGCATGTCACATTTTCTTTTTCACATTTTTTTGTATTATATCGGATATAATTTTTATCAGATGTACATTCAGTGACAGATGCATTAATATGTTTCTATAAGAAGCAGTTTTTAAAATGTTGCTGCCATAGCTTAAACTGTGCCCCTCTCCCACCAAAAGATATGTCACAATGCTAACCCCTAGAACTCGGAGCACGGTCTTATTTAGGGAGTTCTCTACGGTCTAACTAAAGTAAAATGAGGTCATGAGGGTGGGCCCTCATCCAATGTAGCTGATGTCCTTCTGAAAAGGGAAACTCAGACAGAAGCAGGCATATACAAAGGATAGCAGTGTGAAGGCACACAGGGAAAAGACAGCCTGAGTAGTGCCATGCACGGGAGCCACAGAATGCTAGAGTTAGTCTACCAACATCCATTACCATTTGAGAAAGAAGGCATCAGACATCCATGAACCATATCAGACTCAGGAGGAGACAATAAAGGACTCTCTCCTTAAACAAGAGCCAGAGCCTGACCCTGTTAACATAGAGATTTTGGAACCCAGAACTGTGAGAATAAAATCTTGTGACTTTGTTATCAGTTTTGGAAACTTTTTAGAGTAGCTAGTAGGAAACAAACATTGTTTCTAAAATAAAAATGTTGCAATGAGTGGCAGGCACTACCGGTGAGAAGTTATCCAAGATCCACCTTGTAAGAGTATAATATGGGAGCCAGATTGTCCAAAGGCACCTTGTAGTAGGAAGTTTACCTGTCCCTTCATTCAGTCTTTGCTTGACTTGCAAAGAGGATGTCCGTTTTTCATTGATAGTTCCTCCACTCTCCAGTTTTAGGGTGTTTGTGTGGGAGCAAGGCCTGATTCCACAATTTGAGCCTTCGTGTATATCGGTGGAAAAGAGGACCTCTTCCCTAAGGCAATTTGAAGTGACATGTACCAAAGCTACAAGGGGACAATTGTGACTCCCACTGCTTGACTTGGTCTCTGTGCTGTAGTCAGAGCAGAGTGAAGCAGAGCCCTTCACAGGAAGAGGAGGAGTTGGAGAGGTATCTTAGTTAGGGTTTTACTGTTGTGAACAGACACCATGACCAAGACAACTTTTATAAGGACAACATTCAATTAGGGCTGGCTTGCAGGTTCAGAGGTTTAGTCCATTGTCATCAAGGCAGGAATGTGGCAACATCCAAGTAGTCATGGTGAAGGAGGAGCTGAAAGTTCTACATCTTCATCTGAAGGCTGCTAGCAGAATATTGGCTTCCAGGCAGCTAGGATGAGGGTTTTAAAGCCCACACCACAGTGACACACCTACTCCAATAAGGCCACACCTACTCCAACAGGACTACACCTACTCCAACATGATCACACCTTTTAATAGTGCCATTTCCTGAACTGAACATACACAAATCATCATAGGAGGAAACACCCTATCTCCTTTGAATGGTCCACCAGTCTAAAGAAATCTCTCTCAAGGGTAAATCCTTTGGGAAACTGTTTCACAATTTCTACTTGTCATATAATCCAGCAGTCCCACTCTGGCACCTACCCAGGACACATGAAAATAGATTCATACAAAGGCTTGCACAGACAGGCATACTATAACCAATAATAGCCAGACTAGGAAGAGCCCCTGTGCCCATCAGTTCAAGAATGAGTTAAGTAATATCTGATATACTTGGTACAATGGAATTGCTATTTGGGAAAGAAAGAAAGAAAGAAAGAAAGAAAGAAAGAAAGAAAGAAAGAAAGAAAGAAAGAAAGAAAGAAAGAAAGAAAGGAAGGAAGAAAGAAGAAACTATTGGTTCACATTATAACACTCCATGTTCTTTTAGAACAGTGGTTTTCGGTGTTCCTAATGCTGTGAGCCTTTAATACAAGTCCTCATGTTGTGGTGACCCCCCTCAACCCACCAACCATAAAATTATTTTCATCGCTACTTCCTGTTATTTTGCTGCTGTTGTGAATTGTCATGTAACTGTCTGATATGAAGGTTGTCTTTGGCATCATTCAACCCCTAAAGGGGTCAAGACCCACAGGTTGAGAACCACTGCTCTAAAGGGGTGAGTGGAGACCTCAAGTTTAATGGGCACAAAGCCACCCTTTTAGCAGATACAAAGTTTTACATATGGACAGTCCTGATAGAACAATGGGAAATTTTACTCAGTGTCATTAAATTTGTGTATTTAAAATGGATGAAATAGTAAACTTTATGATGTCTATCAATTCACACACACACACACACACACACACACACACACACACACACACACAGACCCCTCTCATGGTTTGAGCCAGAAAAAAAGAATATGTTTCTTTAACTGTTTTTGGAAGTTGAAATAGATCAGAGAAACCCATTGTCTTAGTCACCGAAAAGACCATGTTTATAAAGTCTATGAAGGAAAGAGTTCAATCTCTGATCCTATAAAATTATGGAACCCATTGGTAGTTTACTGCTCAGTAACTCTTCATGAGAAAACCGTACAGAGTTTGTCCAGGTTCAGTGGCCTAGAGTCTGTTCTCTACTCCCCCACAGCATTGGGGCCTTTGGGTTCTATGGACACCACTGGGTCTCAGTTATCTCTGGCATTTTGTTCAAAACCAGGGCTGGGGAAATCTCATTTGGGAAATTTCTTATTTCTCTTTATGGTACATCCCAAGATAAAAAAAAATCCAAATAAAATATAGATTTCAGCATCTCTCTTTTTGAGTGTCTGATGGCATAAATTTGGCCCAGAGATGGATGTTATCTGATTTCTATGAGGGGCAGAGTGAGCTGACACTCGGTAGAAAGTGAAACCTCCACACTTGGGACCTGTGGGTGTGTGACGCCTTCCTTCCATTTCCTGTCCTCAGTACACAGTAGACAAGGTCTTCTCCAAGCCCATTGTGTCAATTGCAGGGCCTTCTACAAATACAACTGTATCTTCCTACGTCATAATGCATCCAATAAATATTGTACTTGTTTGAATGTCAGTAAAGTGAGGTGTGGGAGACTTTCATACCTATACCAGTCAGTCAATAATTCACCTCAGAAGGTTCTAGAAAACAGATTTTTCTTCCTAGTCTCTGGACTTGGTTAGGATTTTTATTGCTGTGACACCATGACCACAGCAAAGAAAGCTCTTAATTGGGGCTGGTTTACAGTTCAGATGTTTAGTTTTTCATTGTCATGGAAGGAAGCGTGGTGTCACACAGACAGACACAGGCAAACAAGTTGCTGGAGACATAGACTGAAAGTTCTTGACCTAGTTCCTCAAGCAGCAGAAACAGAGAGCGACACAGGGCCTGGCTTGAGCATCTGAAATCTCAAAGCCTACCTATCCAACATGACATACTTTCCCCTAACAAGGCCACGCCTATTCCAACAAAGCCACACCTCCTAATAGTACCACACCCTATGAGACTATGAGGGCCATTTTCATTCAATTTACCACATCCCTAGTCTAAACAGCCCAACAACTGTGCACAGTATTACAACTGCTGGCCTTCATATATAATCAGAAGGTGACAAGCACGGAGATTCTCAGCCAGTACAGAAGGGGAGAGCACAGGATGGTAGCTGAGGGGCTTGCCAGAATGTCCAGTGGCCACAGCTTACAGGTTTAGAAAGCTTTGCAGTGACCCAGGAAGGGGAGAACGCTTGCGGGGCAGGGTCAGCTGGTCTAGAAAGCAAGAGGGGAACAACAGCTTCGAATCATTTACTGGAAAAGCTGTAGGCCTTGTTAAGGACTCTTTAGGATAATAGTTCTTTTGACTGGCTGTTTGGCTTTTTCTCCTTTGGAAGTGGTAGCGGTGGTTGGCTGGAAGAGATGTGGAGAAAGCAGGGTAGTAAGGGGGTCAAAAGACACGTGATGGGCTGATTAACAAGCAGGCTTTGTGAGCCTAGGCTGAGGGGACACCCGCAGAGCTGCCAGACAGGCTTGCCCGGTGTGTGTTGTGGGGGTGGAAGGAGGTATTCAGGGTCGAGGTTGGGGGTGGGGACAGGGATGAAGGGGTGGAGAAGCCGCTAGAGGGTTGGATGAGAAAGCAGATTCCAGAAAGATGCCCCACAGAAGTATACTAGCAGAGGAAAATATACTTCTGCCACGAGGGAACTCAAGAGTCTAATCATTAATTCTCTTTTAAATAAATATTCCAGTATCTAGTATTTTCACCCCTAGGTCAGCATCACGAGACACAAGAGAGAGGAGGGTTTTGATTACAAAGGAATCCGTTTTCAAACAGAAATGGATTCTCTCGAAAATATTAAAATAAACAGAAAAATCTATTGTGACTCAGCTGACTAGGGCGGGGATGACAGCAGCCTTCACTTGCAGGGCCCTACAGAGCTTGCGTCCAGAGGGAAGAGAAATGTGACTTTCAGATCAGGGCACAGACTGGCTTTGTTTATTAGCCAGTGGCACACACCATAATGCTATTGTGTTGCAGAGAGTGGCCAGAGAGAGCCATGCCTCTAACACAGGGCAACCTGGGCTGGGCAAACCCGTAGGAGTAACTCATGGGGGGCTGGAGGGAGGGCGGGCAGACCATCGGCCTTAGTTCTTGTTTTCCAAAGAAGATACATTTGGGCAGCATGGTGGAGGGAGAATGGGAAAAAAAATCTATGCCTTCCATAACCAATCAGTTTAGCCCAGATTTATCTCTTATCTCGGTAAATGTCAATTTGTGTATATAGTCTCTCTACAGAGATGGCTAGGTTTCCAGATACATGGACTCTTAAACTTAGTTCCACTACGCCTTTGAAGGACTTAAACATGGATGATGTGACTGTTATCCCTCTGACTCTGGGATGTCTCTTCTTGGTGTTTCTGTTAACTTCCGTTTCCTTATCAAATGAGATGTGTATATGCATCTTCTGGGGGGAGTTACTTTAATTTTTTAAAATTTTATTTTATTTTATTTCCTTTTATAATGGGTACTTTGCCTGCATTGTGTTCACCACACAATGCCTGGAGCCTGGAAAGGCTAGAAAAAGGCATCAGATGCCTTGAGACTAGAGCTCTAGACTGTTGTGAGCTGCCATGAAGGTTTAATCTCTAATTATTTCTCAGTTAGCTCTCTCTCCATGTCTTCCATGAGCTTTATCATACAAGGGCACCTGGGTGACATCTCTTTTCATGTGTCACCATTGACCAATAGATCTGAACACTTTCCCCGTCTTGATTTCTATTTTAATCAGTGCTAGAACCCTCATTTCCTATTCTCTTCTCCCACCTAATGTTGTTAGCCAGCTTTTGTTTTTGTTTGTTTGTTTGTTTGTTTGTTTGTTTTGGCAATGCTCATCTGCGGTCCTTTGTCTCCTCCATTCCCCATGGCCTCTCTCTCTTGTCCAGTCCACCCTGGATTGCAGCCGTCTATATCAGCTTTCTTCAGGGTCTACTTCTAAACCTCCATTTGTTGCTTTTAAATGTTTTGAAGCTTTCCATCTTGTTCTCCTGTCTCGATGATAACTGAAAAGACAGGATTTTTGTTTGCCTGGAAGGATTGAAACAAAGTGTATGTATGAGAGTTCCTAGGGTAAAGCTATCAAACTGCAGGGCAGTGATGTACCACATATAATGTCAGCCAATTTTTTATTTGAACTCAAGGCCATGGCCTGTTAGCCAAGAACAGTAGAATTCAGTCCTAACTGACTGAGGAAGAATGGGTAGAGAAACAGAATCTTGACAGGGTTGGGCCAAGAAAGCTGAAAGATAGATAAGCCAACCTTGACTGAAGTGAATATCTCAAATTGCATCCAATGGTGATCTGAACTATGAACCATCTCCATAGTGTCATTTGCATATCTTCTTCCCTTCTTCATATTCTAACCTTCAGGTCTAACCCTGTTTACTTCTCAGCTAAATAGGTCATTAATGCATCATGCACTGCTGCCTCATCTGCTGCTTACTACACCATCACTGCAGTCCCTCCCTTCCTGTGAAAGTTGCAGAAAATACGTGCTAACATCTACTCGGCCAAGCATTGGATATCCAGTGCAGAATCCCTCTGTCTCTGGGCCATGTGCTGAGAACACTCATCTGGCACCAAGTCCACTCCCTGAACCAAGTCCCCTTTTCTGGGTGATACAGTTCCAAAGAGTTTACTGTTTCCCAACAACATGCAGGCTGTGGGTTGAGTTGGACTTTCAGCTTTGCAGACTGGAGCACCAACTTGGGTTTTGTTGTTGTAACTTATCACCTTGGTGTTGGCTTAACAGTAACCTGTGATGATAAGGATTGCATAGGAATAGATGAAGTCCTTCAGTCAGAACAGTCGCCCCGTGTATGTGTGTGTGTGTGTGTGTGTGTGTGTGTGTGTGTGTGTGTGTGTGTGTGTGTAGGGGGGATCACTTGGAATCCCTTTCTGTTTCTTCCTGCTGGAACTCCTTGTGTCTATGTTTTTAGTTGTCTTGATGTACCACCCAAATGTGCTATATTAGTCTGTTTTCTGTTGCTGTCACGCAATACCAAAGACTGAGTAAATTATAAAAAGTCTATTTGGGCTCACAGCTCTGGTTCAAGACTCAGAGCCCACAACTGGCAATAGTTTCCTAGCTAACAAAGTCAGAAGGTGATGTGGGATATCACGTGGTAAAGCAGGGCACGTGTGTGTGTGTGTGTGTGTGTGTGTGTGTGTGTCTATTTCCTGGTTGCTCTCTTATACAAACAGAAGGACTCATTAACCAGGCTTTACCCTGATGACCTGATCTAACCCCAATCACCTCCCAGAGGTCCTATCTCTAAATATCCAAGATTAGGTTAAATCTTCATCCCCTGGATATCTCACAATGGGGGTCAAATTCCAACAAGAGTTGGCAAGCCACAAGCCACACTCAGACAGTAGCATGTGCAGAAAAAAGAAGAAGCTGCATATTACCCACTTAAAGCACTCATGCAGACAGTAAACCAGCTGGAACCACAGAAGGCTCCTCTGGGGTATCACCCCTACTCAGAGGCTACCATGAACTACCAGGTTTAAGTTGAGTTATTTGCTTTCAGTCTTCCAAGATGTAAGGAAAGTTTCAGAGAAACAACCCAGGGTGCTAGCAAAGCTCACCTGGCAGAATGGCTTAGGGTCAGAGGTTTTGCCTTATTCTTTCTCTTTTCTCCTAATGCTTGGATGCTTATAGATGCCTAGAGCTCTGGGAGAGGAAGATGGAAAGAAAGGTCAGCAAGAGTCTCCCAGTTGCCTTCCCTTTTCCCAGCAACCAGTTTCTAGGAATCTTCACTTCTCTGAGATTCTGGTGTTGTTAGGCACCCTATTTCTAGGTCACATGTACTAAGATATTATATGGACACCAAATTAGCCATTTTTAGGTGCTATACTTTTATTACTTTAAGTGGAATCCTCCTTCTTAGGTTTGCACAGACATGTGCCCACCCTATCTAATCAAGATACCTCCAATTCCCCTCCTTTGTTGTCAGACCCCTTTTGTCTTCCCACACTCTCTTCTGCTTCTGTCTTGATAGTTTTGCCCTTTCCCAGAAGTCATACAAATAGGACCATATAGTATATAGCATTTCAAGCTAGGCTTCTTTCATTAACTCGAACACCTCTGAGACTTCTTTACCATGTCCTACATAAAAGTGTTTGCTCTTTTTTCTTGCTAAGTAATACTCTACATGGGAACTTACTAAAATTCATTTATCCATTTATAAATTGATGAATATCTGGGCTATTTCTCAGGTTGGGTAGTTTTAAGTGATGCTCATTAAAAAAAAGAATTTAGGGGAGCAGGGCAGGAGGAGGGTATAGGGAACTTTCAGGATAGCATTTGAAATGTAAATAAAGAAAATATCTAATAAAATAAAAAAATAAAATAAATAAAAAAGAATCATTTCCCTTTTCTTTTTAAACCCTACCAAACTCACCCTACCCCCTCCCCAATAACTTCTAACTTATTTACTTTTAGTTTGATGTAAAATAAAAGACCTGTCCTTTGCTTATTGCTTGAAGCATATATTCTAAAATATGATTCTAACCAGTGCAGGTTGGTCATGGCATTTTGTCACAGAGGTTCCAACAGGCAGCAATGTCTCTGCATTTCTAGGTCTGAGTCTCTCCACATGGAGAAGAGCACATGCCTCCCTGTCCACATCTACTTAAGGAAGAGAAAGGCAGCTGTAGGTACAGAGACTGCAGCAGCCCCAGGTGTCTTCTCCCCTGGTTCTTTCACAATAGAGCCCATGCAAATAATTGTGTACAAAAGGCTTTAAAACCTTTCCCATAGGAAATTGGGAGCCAAACTTCAGTGCTTTAAGCTCTTCCTTCATTTTGAAAATTACCCACTGGAGTAAGAAGAAAAATACATATGAAGACATCAAAGGGCTAAGATCAGTAGGTGCTGAGTTAAGGTATGGTGTGTGACCACAAGAGGAATTTGTCTCACGCACATTCGCCTCGGGCATAAGAGTGTTGCAACATGCTGTGGTATCGCCCTGTAAAAGTATTGCAGTAAAACTTTCTTTCTCCAGCATCATTCTCCTCTACGAAAAACTTGAGGGAGGAGGCCTAGGGTACTGGGGGATGTAAGAAGAGAAAATGGGAGGAGGGGATGGAGAAGGGAGTGGAAAACACGGGCAATTTTACAGGATCTTGTATCATAGAGTCTCAAGTTGTTTTCAAAATCAGACCCATTTGATAATACATGATTGTCAGGTCGTGGGAAGCTCAGTAGAAACTGGAATGAGTTATTATGAACCATAGCGTGGTGGTTAATTTTATGTGTCAACTTGGCTGAGTCCTGGGCTGCCTGGGTACGTGGTCAACCGTGGTTTGGAGTATTTCTGGAAGGGTGTTTCTTAGATAAGATGGAAAAAAGATTATCCTTGAAATGTGGATGAGTCTTGTCCAGGCACTTGAGGCCTTACTAGACCAAAGAAGTAGCCCGCCTCAGAACAAGAGGAAGCCAGCAGATGACCTTGGACCTGAACTGCATGCAGTTCCCTGGGTTTCTGGCCTACTGGTCTACCCTGAAGATCTTGGATTTACCAAGCCTCCAAATCTCCAAAATTTTATATGCTGGTTCTCTAATGATCCACCCTGCTCCCTTCCCTTCCCTTCCCTTCCCTTCCCTTCCCTTCCCTTCCCTTCCCTCCCCTCCCCTCCCATCCCCTTCCTCCTCTTCTCCTTCCTTTACCCTTCTCTTATCTCTGCTTCTTTCTTCTTTCTTCTCTTTTTTCTTTTCCTCCTATTCTTCTTTCTTTCTCTCTCCTCTTCCATCTCTCTCTCTCTTCCCCTTCCCCATATTTTCTGTGAATATATATACACACAGATACAGACACACAGACTCATTCCCAATGATATTCACATTCCAGATGATATCAAAGACAATTCGTTCAGCCCTCGTTCATCTCTTCTGTAGTATCTGTCTAAACAAGCCTCAGAACCTCAGCGGGTCATTTTCTGCCCAGGACCTTTCTGGCTTCCTGAAGCAGCTACTATCCCTTTTGAACAGCCCTAATGATTACAGTTTTGTTGTCCTTGTTTGTTTGCTTCAAAGGGCAGGTTTACTCCACTTCCCAATGGCTTCTATACTTTAGAACAGCTTTGTTCCCAAGCACTTCTCAGGCTGTTCGGACACAGATGCACATTTCCACAATACATCTTAATTTGAATGATCTATGTGGCAGAGGGATTCTGAACTATTAACTCGGTCTCCCCCCCCCCCCTTGTATGTGTATACTTGTGTCCATTTCATTTCTTTGTACCCTTTACCCTTTCTTTCATAAATCATCTAGAACATTAGTGCCTCCTGCCCCAGGGCGGCCAAAGAACCAGGATACAGAGGACAGAGTCAAGGACTGTGTGTGTCTGATGGATCAGGGACAGAGCAGAAAAGCTCTACATTGGCAGGAACTGCCAGTATGATAAAAAGCAACAACACACTGGCTCTTGTGTACCTGAAGCCTAGGGCTAGATGGTGTTAGGTCCCTAAGGGATGCAGCTGGACAGGGAGTGAACTAGGACTAGGGGAAGTCCAGATCCCAGAATGGTTCAAGAAAAAAGAAGCTGGAGTGAACCAGTCTCAGTCTCTTCCACTGAGAGTAGAGGAGCACGAATCACAATTTTATTTGGGTTTATAGAAAAAAATCTACTAATAGCTCTTTTTCAACTGAGTATACAGAATGTGTGGTGTTGTCTGTTTGTTCCTGAAATAAGCTACTGAGAAGACTCTTCCCTTTGAGAATCTTCTGTCCCTGGAAGGGGCTCCACGTAGGGTAAGGAATCAGAGTCCCAGGAAAACACCCTGGGAATCACAGGCTGCTATTTTGGTCTTATAGCTCCTTATCTCCATTCTATCCTGTAGCCAACATTCCTTCAAAAAACATGTACTGAGTACTTGCTATGTGATCATTACTGTGCTAATTATTGGAAAATTAAAGACAAAAGAAGCCTTATGCTTCAAGGAGAGGGAAGGGAACACAAAAATGTGAGCGGGTGCAATTAGATGTTGCCATTAAATGGATTTAAAACACAGGGAAAGAGCTCAGATTCTTTCCCTAAACAGACCTACTTAAAGGCAATGAGTAAATATTTATCTTTAATAATGATCACTAGGTGAGATCCTGGAGGAGCCAGTAAGGCTACGGGACTTCCCGGGAGACAAGCTTGATCATGGTTGGAACCAGTTTATAGAGCTTCCAGCTTCCAGATACAGCTTCCAGGCAGAGGAGGCAATGCTTGGCTTTCTTATTGACAAAGGCAGGCTTTTGAAGACACTGTATACGGGTGACATTATAATCATCACACAGTTACCATGCTTGACAGCTATTATCGTCCTCAATCTTCAACACAATTCAAAATGACTAGCAGCAACACTGCTCTGGAAATCAAGGTTTAGAAAGTCAAAGGATATGTCTTAATAGAGGCAGAGCAAGCATTCAAATCCAGAATCCTTCATCTATCCTGTATGATTACAACCTAAGAAATATTCAGAGCTTATAATGTGTTTGGTTCTTCTTGGGATTCATGCCTTTTCACATCTCCACGGCAGAGCTGAGCAGCTGTGGCCGAGACTAAATGAAACCTGCAAAGCAGAACATATTGACTACTTGGCACTTTCTAGAAAGTTTGCTGACCTCTGAAAATATACGTTCTCAAGCAATTTGACCAAGTAGTGTTCTCAATTACAAGGTATGTTTGTCCATTCCCATTTTGAGACAGGTCTCCTTGTGTCCAGTTGCAGGACGTTTGAGAGACACCAGACGGTTTTTCTAGGAGTTCTTGGCCAAAGTGATCGTGCTGTGATTAAAATTAGTCCTCTTGTTTTCTTGACTAGGATCTTTCTGGTTCTTTGGAAACACCAATGTCAAGAGTAGCAAACTTGAAGCACCTTATTTCTGGGAATTGGTGGTAAGGACTAATCACCTTTGAGAGAAGGACAGAAATAATTACTTTAAAACTAAATAGTATCTGGGTTTTGGAATGGCAAGGTGAGCGATTCATCTGGGATTATCTCACTTGAATTAGTGCCAGTCATTGCAAGCCAAGAAATTTCTTCTCAGAGGCAGAGGAAAACACATCCCAGGTGGCTGGCACATTCTCTTACAAAGCAGGGTGATATATATATATATATATATATATATATATATATATATATATATATATATATATATATATGCCTATGTGTTGCATGCACACACACACACACACACACACCTCAGGCATAGCCTTTCCCCTGGGGGGACATATTTCAGTGTAACATCTCCTCCAAGATGCACAATGAAGTGGAAATTTCTAGTTTCTTTGGAGACTCGGTTGTGCCATGTGATGTTTTTCTGAAAACCGTCTTATTAGAGTATGTTTTGATGAAGCAAACACGTGGGAGGATTTTTTTTTTGGTGGTTTTTGGAAGCTGTTTGGGAAAAAGGCACATGGTGTTTTGCTAGAGTGGATGCTTGAAAGGACATGTGATATTTGGAAAGGGTATGAGTGTAACCCAGGTGACAGTGGACGGCACTGTAGTATTGGTTCACCTTGCCTTCTTTGCTGGTCATCATTTCTTATGACTTCATAGAGAGAAATGCACCAAAGGACTTCTCGCGATATTCTGGAGGCTTCTTGTTGATTCTGTGTGGACACAGGCTGATTGGCAGAGCCTCGAGGTTTCTTCTGAATTGAACTGCCATTGATGATGGTGATGTTGAGTGGTGTTTGCAAGTGAATTGAGCTGCCTGCTGATATCCTGACAACAAAGATTGGATTTGCCCCAAAGAACTATTTCTAAGCAGGTTCACATTCTCTTTTGCCCTATTAAACTTTCCTTCCCCCTACCTCTGGTGGTTGATAGGCTAGAAGGGAAGTTAAAGTATTTAAGAACTCTTATTAAAGTAGATCTTGAAAAATCTAAGCCTACACACAGTTATCAAAATTCTCATCTGACAGTGACAACATGAATTGTGACCTTCTCCCATGTGCTGAAACTTATCCTGGGGATTTCAGAATAGGCAGTGTCCATCTTGCAAGTTACTCTCCTCCCAACACCAACCCATCACTCTTCCTTATCACCGTATTACTTCACTCTATCTTCATGGGCCTAGGCTCAAGCCGTGACCATGACACCATCAAGGGGATTCATGGAGTGTTCACCCACTGGAGAGTGGTCCTGCCACAGGTGTGATGGGAACACACATGGTCTAAGTTATCCTGGTACAAGAGCTATTTCCTGGCCGAACCTGATGAGGACCTTAAGAGTTAATAATGGCTATTCCCAAGAAAGTAAAGAAGAAAAGCAGGGGAGGGGCAGAAAGTTCCAGAAGGCAGGCAGCAGAGGGGTCTTAGGCAGCTTCTCGGCAGCTGCTTTTGGATAGCCTTTTACTAGGTGGGATTTCTGCCTCACCCTATGGCCCACCACCAAAGTGAAGATGGTGTTGGGGAAGATGAATGAAGCCCAGCCCTGTGTTTGAGGGAGCACTCTCTGTGAATCCCAGATGCCTGGAATAGTTGATGTAGGAAGAGCAGTGCCAGCTATAGCTCATTGATTTAGACTGGAATAGAGCATTCTACTCTGGCAGAGAGGCCATTTAGGTTTAAGACCCACCATCAGAACTTTCCATGTTTAATGAAACAGCTGTGAAAACACCACAGCCATATCTGGACTCATTGCCAGCACACTGAAGCCAGGTCATATGCTAAGCACCCTGTAACCTTCCCTTCCCTTCCAGGCATTGTTACTTTTGATGTAGGAGAATTCAGATATCATCCTGATGGACTCATTAGCATTTTTATGAACATGCAGCATTAATAAACTCTATTCTGAGGTGTAACTTAAATATAGAATAAAGAACAGTGAGCATGTTGAGTCTGTGTGTAAATAACTTTTTTTTCCACTAATGTTGATAGAGTTAAAGTGTCACCTGTGTAAAATAAGAATTTTAACAACATTCACCCTTAACAGAAATCTTAAAAGCATACTGCTAAGTGCTGGTAGACTGAGCTGAAATAACGAATGCTCAGAGTCCAATGTCACTGTTGAAATTTGCGGGTGGATATTGCTTATTCTATATACTGTAGTTCTGTGTATTGAAATAGGCACTGTTTCACACAGTAACATGACACAAGCTCCTGGCATTCAGCACATTTTGAAGCAAAAGCATGATGCTAAGACCCTCTGACAGGATTCCACTTTGACCCCTTGTAGATTACAAAAGGGGTGTTCTTTTTTTCAAGACAGCCATGGAGATCAGCTTAATCACTCTCAGATTATGGTTTGTTAACTATTAATAACTTTGACTTGATCAAAACAAAACAAAAACAAAAAACAAACAAACAAAAAACAGAACCGGACACCCCTAATCAAGTTCCAAAGGACCAAATTGGAAAAAAAAAAAGAACTTAGTAGCTTTCTTAACACTTAAAAAATTTGGTTTCCACTCAAATATTTGACTAAATATTGTAGAAAGCAATGTGTCATTGCTACCTCTACAAATCCCTTCTGCTCTACGAGTTTGATCAGGAGAGAGCTCTTTCAAGGACTCCAGTTTGTACTACTAATACAAATGCCTCATTTTGTATTTGTAGAGGGTATTGTTAAAAAAAAAAAGATCAGGTCATTATAAGGTAGCTTGGTTGATTCTATTACACTTGACACCCCTGAAAGCTGATCGAAGATATCAACTTCCAGATTCATTTCAAGACACATGGGGAGTCTTCTGGAAATGATGATCAAGTTTTGAGCATGGAAAAAAAGCACAGAGAGGCACCTCCACCTTAAAGCAGTGATAGGTTCAGTGTTTCCTCATTAGCATCCTTTGAAGTCTCTACCCACATCCTCATACAGTGACATTAGGTTACCCTCCCTCTCACCTGCTTCTCCTACACATCAGAGACTTACTGGTATCTGCTGTCATTTATGTTGGTTTCCCTAAATCCCCACCAGAGAAGATGCCCACAAGAAGATTTCCACTTTGGAAAGAAAAGAGAGAGAAGGCATGAAAAATGGAGAATGAAAGCAAAAGTTCAAAGACACTGGGGGAGATAGAACTTGCATGTAGTCTGATAAAACAAAACATTAACATTTAATAGGAGAATAAAACATTTATAGCCAAGAAAGATTTACTTAGGATCAAAATACAATTTATAATTTAACAGGTGCTATATGGGCCTTACGCAAGAAAAATGAGTGTAATACAAGGGGCTTTCAAGTCATAAATATAAACTAAATGGGTGAGTTTTCATTCCCAAGAATGTCCTATAATACTAGCTATGCAGAGAAGAAAATATAAAATAAAGGGGTTACTAAAATCGGTTTCTTGAGTGACTACACAGTCTCTGTAAACTTCTAAACAATTTTAAAAGTCAACAAAAACCTATTATTGAAATAAAGATTCCTTACTTATCATATTTATATTTTATAAGAACAAAATACTTTAGTCAGTCTTACTGATAAGTGGTTGATTTAATTCTTTGTAAGTGAAGGACTTTTCTTTTTCTCCTTTGTAACTGGAGCGAGGCAAACATGTGGGTTAATCATTAATGGACTCCTCAAGCCTTCTTTCTTCTTCCTTAAACAACAAGATCATAAATCTTTGAGCGTCTCTTGGTGTTATCTTGGTTGAGGTTCAGAGTTTAATATTATGTTCCATGAGCCACAAGTCTTGCCACCAAAGAGCTCCTGACTGTAGAAAGTCACCAGGCACCCAGACTGCCTTCAAACCCATTTCTCTAAGGATTCACACATATATGGTTACATTATGGAAGAAAATAAGTAAATTTTGGACCATTACATTTTGGACCAGTTTTGGATTTTTCTGTTGCTGTGATGAAATTCTCTGGACAAAAGCAACTTAAAGGTTTATTTGGCTCCCAGTTCCAAATTAAAGTCCACCATTGCAGAATGACAGGAGCATGAGAGAATTCACATTCTATCCTTCCAGTGAACTAATGCATGATACTTCTTGCTTACTGTTCCTACAGTTCTTCCTTTACTGATATACAGTCCAGGGTCCTTTGCCTAGGGAATGGCGCCACCCACAATCAGAATGGACTTTCCACATTAATTAATGAGATCAAGACCATTCTTCACAAACATTCCCAGATGCTAACCTTAAGGTCAATTATACCTCACAGATGTGCCTTAGGCCTACCTCTTCAGTGTCAAGCTGGCAGATTTATAAAGGGGAAAAATGTAAGTATAATTTAGAGAATCCCTACATTCCCTGAATCTAGTGTCCCATGTTACTATGGTCTGTTTTCTAGAATTCATAGACCAATATTAATGCAGTATAAAGAATACAAGTCCACAGTATATTTATATATATATTTCCTTAGTTCTTAAGTAATTGGTCTCCCCCCCCCACCCCTGCCACTTTATTCTGGTTTTGGGTCCCATTCATGGCAGTATGTGATAGCTAACTATCAGATGTTCTTAGGCACCTGGTTGGTGACTTTGACAGTTTATGAGATGAGGTGTCATCACCTGTCTTGTAGAATGTAGCTCAAGTAGAATTCATCTCCCTTCTTTCTCATGACCCCACATAGGTTTAAGGAACAAGCAAGAGTCTGGCTGAATTGAACCCACTGGAAAATTAAACCTACTTTGTTCTTTGTTTGTTTGTTTGTTTTTGTTTTGGTTTGGTTTGGTTTTTGGTTTTTAGAGACAGGGTTTCTCTGTGTAGTCCTGTCTGTCCTGGAACACACCCTGTAGACCAGGCTGGCCTCAAACTCAGAAATCTGCCTGCCTCTACCTCCCGAGTGCTGGGATTAAAGGCGTGGGCCACCACACCTGGCTTGGATCTGTTCTTATGGTGGCTGTTGACTCTTGTTGGCTGTGATCTCTGAGGGAGTGTTTTGTTTGCTTTAGCAGGCAGTCACTTTCTTCTCCCTTTCCACATGCATTCTGGGAGAAGTTAGTTTCCCTGTACAACCCACACGCAACAAGTAGAGAATTGGTCTCACTTCCATCAGGGACATGATGCACTTTAAATATTTGATTTTTTTCCTCTCGTGTGCAAATGTTTCTTCCTTGCCTTGTTCCTCTTAGTCTGTGTTCTTCTTCCTCAAAACCTGAAACCCACGTGGAGTCAAGGGAAAGTAGAGCAGATGAGTTCCACTTGAGGGTACGTTCCATAAAACAGGTGATGACTCCTCATCTTCTAAACTGCCAAAGTCACCAACCACAAAGGGGCTTAGGAACATGTGACAGTAAGGTGTCACATATTGCCTGGAGTGGGAGCTGGAGGCTGCTCTATTCAGTATTTCATGTTGCTCTCTTATTTTACTAGGCCATGAGCTGATTCAACTTTGTGGCTCAAACTGTTCTAACTTTGAGCATGAGGTGATTGTTGTCGGCTTCTGCATCTCTTTGATATGTCCTTTCATTGTGCATATATGTCCATGTGTATCCGTGCGTGTGGAGTACACATGTGTGGAAGGTACATGTGTATGTGTTTCCACGAGTGTGTGGAGGCTGGAGGCCAGCCTAGGGTAGCAGTCTTCAGAAGCCACCCTCCATGGCTCATTAGCCCAATAAGCTAACCTGGACCAGCAGGCTCCAGCAATGCTCCTGACTCCACCTTTACAAGACGGGGTTTACAAGCAAAAATAATCATGCCCTGATTTTGCACATGTGTTCTAAGGATGGAACTCGGATCCTTATTCACATACAGGAAGTAGTGTATTAACTGAGCCATTTCCCTGGCTTGTCTTGTAGGACTTAGAAGTACACTCTTACTTTCTGGCACTATGAGATTCTGGACCCTTTGTCTGTATTTTCTGACGCCAGACCAACAATTAACCTTTCTTTCCATGAACCCTCATTTCTCCTATTGGAGACTTGGAAGGTGCCGTTTAGAAACAAGATCTGGACACCAGGTTTATGACCTGGCATTTATCCTAGTCCCTCTAAGTTGGCAGGACAGTGAAGTGCCTCTATAAATATTCTATATGTAAGCAAAGCACACTCAGATGCATTTGTAGCTATCGTAAGCTGAAGATAAATTCATATCGAGTGGTCCAATTTAGGTGCAGGAACTCATGGACGCTTCCTTGTCAACTTTTATTCAAATGGTGGTGGGGGATGTGTGAGCCCTGCCATTCACCATGCATTTGCTTGCTCGCGTCCAGGCTGCACATACAGCAGCATGTGTGTGTGAGCTTGTACCCCCATGGGAAGCAGTGCTGGTCAAAGCACAGACAGTGCCTGGGCATGGATTCTTTGTCTTCTGATAGGCTGTACTTATTTCCCAAGGAGCTTAGGTCAGCCCCTCATCCTGCTCCCTCCATGGCGGTTGCTTCTTCCAACGCACTCAGCTCCGTTGGCCACTTTCTATATTCAATCTCAGGGTTCTCCAATGAACCTATATGATTGACCTTTAAGAATTTTTCAGTGGGCATGCAGCAATTGAGTGTATTTAGAAGGTACCATGTGACATTTCAATACATGTCAATATACAACGTACAGTGACAGATCAGAGCGATTCGAGTGTCATCACTTCAGATATTTATCGTTTCTTCGTAGTGGCCACATTTGAAATCCATCCCAGTAGCTACTTTGAAGTTTGCAATTCCCTATTGTCAACCCGGATGAGGGTTGTAGGTCAGTTGATTGAAGGCTTGCCTTCCATGGTCAAAGTCCTGGGTTCCATTTCCAACACTGAGTAAACTCTAATCCCAGCACAAAAGAGGTGGAGGCAGGAGGATCAGTAGTTTAAGGTTATGCTCATCTAAATGTAGAGTTTAAGGCCAACCTGGGCTACAGAAGACCCTGACTCAAATAAAAATGTTATCAACCGCAGCTCTCCTGTAGTCACTTCTCTTATCCACCTGTTCCTCTGACCACATTACTGTCCTCTCTCTCTCCTTTCCTCTCACACGACCTTGATGAGCTCAGGTAACCACTGTTCTACTCTACATGTTTGAGACCTGATTTTCTTTTGTTTTATCTTCTACATCAATGAGAACATGAATGTCTTTCTATACCTGACTCATTTCATATAACATGTCCTATGAGCCCATCCACGCTGCTGTAACTGAGTTTTATTTTAGTCTTTCAGCTGAATAGTATTCCATTGGAATATCTCCCACATTTTCTTAATCTACATCCACTAGTGAACCCCTGGGCTCAACTCCATGTCTCAGCTGTTATGAATAGAATAAAATACATATGGGAGAGCAACTTCCTGACAGAATGACTTCATCCCTTTGCATATATGCACAGTGGAATTGCTGGATCATAGAGTAGTTTTGTTGTGATTTTCTGAGGGACTTCTTTCATACATTCCCACTGGCACTGTCTGAGTTCCCCCTTCCCCTTGACCACTCTAGCATTTGTTATCTAGGGCTTTAAAATAGTAATTATAGCCATTCTTACTGAGGTAAGATGAGACATTGGAGTATGTTTGATCTGCCTTCCCTCAATGATTAGTCATGTTGAAAGTTTTTCTTTGCATTGGCCATTTATATCTTGAGAAATGTCTACTGAAGTCATTGTCTACTTTCCATCAATTATTTATTTTCCTTTTGCTGCTGAGATGTTTGTGTTGGGTGTTGTGGTTTGTCACTTGGACAAAACCTTAGAGAAAATTCGGAGAGATCAGGCCCATGGTTATGGGTCTTCAATGCTTCCTGGGTCATAGTGAGGTTCTCCTTCACGCATGGGAACATGTGGTAGAACAGATCTGCTCATTTTGTGGTGACTAGGAAGGAGAGAGGTGTGTGGGAGAAAGAGAAGAGAGAGAAGGAGAGAGAGAGAGAGGAAGAGGAGGAAGGGAAAGGAAAAGGAAAAGGAAAGACAAAGGGAGAGGGAGCATGAGAAGGTGAGGAAGCTTGCTCATGCTGGAATAAGACACAGCTCCCAATGTCAAAGACACTCAAGGGACCTGCTTTCAAATCTCCCACTATCTCCCAACAATTCCATTAAATTATTAGCAGAATAGGTCAGAACTCCCACAATCCAGTCATTCTCAATGCCTGGCTCCATCAGCTGAGAACCAAGCTATCAACTCATGAGCATTTTTAGGGGACACTTCTTATTTCAACCATGACAGGGGCTCGAGTTCCCAGTCTCTCCAGCATCATCCGATGTTGGCTGAATACTTCACAGACAGCCTCTCCCATTTTGTAGGTTTTCTTTTCATTCTTTTGATTTTTTTTCCTTTGATTCCTGAAAGCTTTTTGTTTTGATTTCATCTCATATGGCAAGTCTTGCTTTTGTTACTCACAGGATCATATCTGGAAACTCCTTTGTCTGGACCATTAAATCGTCTTTAAAATGTAGTCATTTCAATATGTTCTTTGCAAGGACTTATTGTAATAGGAAAATAATGTTTAAAATCACTCAGCATCCAGTAAAACTGATAATCCATGGGCATTTATGAATCCATATAGTACTTAATACTACATTTGTATTTGTAGTATTAAAATTATATCTATATTATGCTGGGCACTGTGACAATATCAGCTGGCAGGTAGGATTCTCTCACACACACTTTTCAGATGCTTTATGTCCTTGCATAATAGAGACTTGGGTATCTGTATCTTAAAAGCACCAAGGAAAGAAACTGAATTGTGGCAATCACATCACCTCTCTGAAATTCCCCGAATCCACTCCCAGTGGTCCCATAGCCTGCAAAATTCTTCTGTTTGGAGGCTGGTATTTACATACGGTTAGGATCATTTTTCTGTTTGGAGGCTGGTATTTACATACATTTAAGATCATTTTTCTTCCACTACTTGTTCTTTCTAGCTTTTTTTTTTTTCAAAAAGCAATTTAAATTTCAGGGGAGAATAATAATTACCAAAGGCTCCGTAGCTTTCGTCTAATACATGCGCCTCCAGCACAATTTAAATTAGAATCGCAGTTGTCAACCCAGGAATGCCAAAAACAACAATTATGCTTCTCTACCCTGGCAGGCGACCTGTGGTCTTGCATTTCCATGGACTGTGTCTGTTGCCCTAACCACATTATCTAAGCTGCTAATGAAGTTGTACAATGCAAAATTATGTCAATAAAGAAGGGAAAGACAGTTGTTTGCTGCTCCTCAGGGTCAGAAGTGAGGCAATGGGCTGGCCACCATTGGGGAATTAACAAGAAATCTTTCTTATAGCATCGATGCTTTCTTTGTAAATCCTCACCTGACCCAACTCCTGGAATGGCCACATCTGCAATGGTGGTATGAGATACCTTGGATGAGAACTGTAGGACTATTTCTATGGATGCTATAATAGGAGGTGAGACTGAAGAGCAGAGGAGAACAATATCCTGAGATTGTGGGATTGACTTGAAAAGCTCTAAGAAATGCTGACTTAAAATCCCAGCACTCGGGAGGCAGAGGCAGGCGAATTTCTGAGTTCGAGGCCAGCCTGGTCTACAGAGTGAGTTCCAGGACAGCCAGGACTACACAGAGAAACCCTGTCTCGAAAACAAACAAACAAACAAACAAACAAACCCCCAAAAACAAAAAACAAACCAACACTCAACCCAGCATGTATGAAATAAGGTGCTCTGTAGACAGAGGGCTGGATCTTTTGATGAGAGTGCATACAACAGGGTTGAGGGCATTGGCAATATTGATGGGATGAAGCCTTGACTTGTAGTAAGGGTGCTGTGAGTGGTACCTTTTAGCACATTAACTGTAAGTCAAACAACTATCTCTGCTTGCAGGGAACTTGGAAGCCAGAGAAGGTATGAGGCAGCGCTGATTAGCTGGAATGCTGTATCAATTGAGATAGAAAAAGATTAACCCTAAAAGCTTCCCCGAAGTTGTTTTTGTTCATGGGTGGTGTGTGTGTGTGTGTGTGTGTGTGTGTGTGTGTGTGTGTGTGTGCTGCCGTCCAGTTGCTTATAAAGACTGGAAACAGACAGAGGGAGCAAGGACATAGCAAGGCGTTCTCCGACTCCCTTCAGATTGGAGGACAGGATCAGAGAAATAGCTGCTTGAGCTCTCTCCCCTACCCATGCTGCTGCCAGGGCCCATAAGAGTGAGGATTAGAGGTGGCTATGCCAGCCACTAGGATATTCTCCTGTCCTCTGGGATGGGCATGAGCAAATGCTGGAGGAGAAGATTTCCTAGAGAAAAGGAACTCTTATTATTAGTTACCCCAGGAAANGAGGGGAGAAGGAGGGGAGGGGAGGGGAGGGGAGAAGGAGGGGAGAGGAGGGTTTGAACTGCCTGGAGAAAGGTAGTTCCTGCCTTTGAGAGACCAAGTGGCTTGTGATACGAACAAAGCCTGGTAAGGCCCTTGCAGAAGACAGATCCAAGCCTGAAATTATGAGTGGATTGAAATTCTGAAAGGAGCCATGAGTATACTTAGCTGTGCCCAAGTCCTCTGTAAGATGATTATTTCAGACATCCTATGGTCTGTGTTTACATGTGCTTCCAGGAGCTGAGGGGACTGGGCCCCCTTCTGGAGGCAGAGGCAGGGGTCAAGCACTCTCCTTAGTGGCAATAGGAACTAAAATAAATATAAAAATTAACAAACTCAGACTTGTCCTTGAGAAGACACATTATGTCACTTGAGAAAGCTCAGAATAGCTGTGCGGTCAGGGATAAAGCTACGCGTGTGTGTGTGTGTGTGTGTGTGTGTGTGTGTGTGTGTGTGTGTGTGTGTGTAGGGGGGCACATTCTAGCAACTGAATTAGGAAGGGCTCACGCATTCATATCTCAGGAGAACAAAGACCCCAGAGAGCTCCAGGTGAAGCTCGTCATTTCCTGGGAGTTCTGAGGACACCAAGGTTACGCTTAGAGCTCTGCATTTCCGCCATACTTTTCAATTCATTTTTCATCATAAAAAGCAAGATATTGATCACCAGAAACAATTTCCAGGAGTCAATAAAACAGAAGAAATGACATCTAAAACTGGAACCCATTTCAAATAGTTTAAACTAACAGACACTCATAGGAGCCACACTTCCTTTAGCCCTTGTATGTAGACCCCAATGTATTCATAGGCTCTCTGCAGGTGGAGGACCTATGCTATTCTATTCTAAGAAACCTCTGCGATTTTACTGAAATAGCCAAGGTGCCCTGAGTGTAAGTGGAAGCTTGCTAAACATGTATGGAGCACCGTGTTCTTCATAAAATGCTTAAACCAGGTTGGACGGCCCCCAGGAAGATTTTCCTCATCGGTGTGGCTGTGTGGCTTTCACTTTCCTCTCTCTGCTATGAATTGTTTCAAAGGAAAGCATACGCAATGGCACAGCACACGGGATGAGGCAGACACCAGCTCTTGTTTGCTTTCTTGATTTAGCAGAAGGGAGAATGCATTCTGCTTCCTTATTTGGTATCACAGGCCTTGATCTTCACACAAGCACATGAAGTGGATCGCTAGACTCTGGGTGGAAGTCAGATAATTATGGACATTTGAGATGCTGTCATACTTAACGTGCTCAGACAACAAATGCTTAGCCACTGTGTAGACTCAACTTCTGACCTGGCTGAGAATTAGCTCCTCAATAAACCCATAGGACTCTGGCCAGGTATTTGGCAGGTAGAACTCTGTCCCTTGCAGGCTTTTGGTGTCCTTCTTGTGTGCCCGGCTAAGAGTGCCCAGCTGGCATAAAGGAAGTGGCTGTTGTTTATTTGTTGAAAAGAGCAGACAGGCTAATCAATAGCATGGGAACCACCCATACTTGCCAACAGTGCCAACCTGAATCTGCCCTCTTACATGCCATGTGATGTATTGATTACAACTCTCACAACAGAGAAAACTGTGGCCTGGCACCTAACTCTGCTTAACCACACACAGTAGGACAGTGGGAGAGCTTGTATTCAAATGGCGGTTCACAGATTCTGATTATGTAACAACCATGCAATTCACTCTTTTTAAAAAAAAAATCTGGGCTAGGACTATAGCTCAGTGGAAAGATGGCAGGATGTTTACCCAAGTTCAGTTCCCGGCACTCAGAACAAACAAACAAACAAAATATGGTTAACTTCTAGAAGAATCACTCTAATCTTGTTGAGGATAAAAATAGTGTGCCAAAGGAAACTCTTAATAGACATAAACATATGTCTTTATAAATTTTACCAAAGAAAAACATGATGTAAGTGAGGGCAGAAATGTGAATTTGCATATCCGGAGTGCTATGCCTGGCGGTTAACACTCATGCAGCCCCGACTTGCCATGCTGGGAATGTCACTACTGAAGTGGTACGTAGTCTCTCTATCTGCGTTTTTAAGATAAAAGTGGCTCATCCAGTGTAGTTTTTCTTGTAAGGGAGTAGGAAACCTCCTAAGTCATGCTGAATGTTTGCAGCGGAGGCAGTTGGGAAAAGGGGGTAAAGAAATCCTAGAAAGTGACAGTCCACCACTGCTGGCACCATTTTTGCCATTGTCAACATATCATCATTTGCATCGTCTTCACCGTCATTTTCAGTCATCGTCATCATTGTCGTCGTCATCATCATTATCATCATCATCCTGTCACCGTCGTCATCGTCGTCGTCATCATCATCATCGTCGTCATCATCATCATATTTTCTTAGGACTGGAGTGGTTTTCTTTTCCTTATGTGACTATCATATTTACTCCCCCAAACCCCTTTCCGGAACAGGTTCTTTACCTTGATCATCCATCCTCACTTAGCTTCAGCTATTTCAGTTGTGACTTTGATGAGCAAAATGAATGACCAAGTTGCACTAATGGGAGAGAACCTCTTTCTTGTTGGTCACGCAAACTCTTTTTGCTTGCTTAGCAGCGGTTAGTCTCTATAGATGTCTTTGCATGGGTTGGCTGGTGGTGTGGCTCAACAGTTAAAGGCAGCTGCTGCCAAACTTAATGGTTTGAACTCCGTATCTGGAGACCCATAGGATGGGAAGAGAAAAACAAAGGGACTCCTGAAAGTAGTCCTCTGTTCTCCACATGTGTGTTGTGTCACCTGTGTCTGCACTGAAACATGCAACACATAACACAGACATGTTTGTTTTTTATTAGATATTGATATCTGTCTTGAGAATTGTATATTAAATTTTTACATTCAATTTTTTTGCAGTGCTGTCCATACTCTAGATGCTAGACCCATGTTTGACATAGAGTTGGCGAAGGTGTTCTTCTATTCGATAGGCTACTATTCTGCTGATGGTTCTTAGCTGTTCAGAGTCATTTTGTTTCATGCCATCCTGTTTGCCAGTGTCTGCGGCTAATCCTGTGCCCTGGAGCCTTCTTAGAAAGCCCATGCCTTTTCTTCTCTCTTGTTTTGCTCTCATGAGTTCAGTGTTTCCAGTCTTACATTAAGAGCAGCAGCTCTTCTACCATGTTAGGTCCTTTGCTGTCTCCCTGTGAAACAGTTTCGTATGGCCAGAGCAGCTGCACATTCATGGAAATCCAACCAAGGCAAATGTCAGGAAGAAAGTCCCCAATGAAACCCCGGGATAGCATTTATTTATTTTGGGGCTCCAGCTGGTGTCCCTCCCCATTCCACACCACCACTCTGCTTCCTTTTGTTAAGATAATTTTGGAAGAGTGGAATTTAGGCTCTGTGTTGTTATCAGTGCTGCTTTACAATAAACAAGTTCTTCAAATTCTTTCCACCAACCTGATAAAACCTGGTACTTTGTCCTCATGTATGGGGTGCACAGGAAATTATGATAATGTAGACTGAGTTAAAAGGTTTTGACCTATAAGTTTATTGGCAATTTAAGGTGGGATAATCTTCCATAGTAGTTTTCCTTCCTGGCTCTGCTGTGAAAGATGGTTTTGTACCATATACCTACAGTTGCCTGGTAAATTTGTATTCATAAACACCTCTGCCGTTGTTTTGAATAGGCATGGCCCCCATAGACTCGTGTGCTTCAATGATTGGCACTATTAGGACTGTGGCCTTGGTNATTGGCAATTTAAGGTGGGATAATCTTCCATAGTAGTTTTCCTTCCTGGCTCTGCTGTGAAAGATGGTTTTGTACCATATACCTACAGTTGCCTGGTAAATTTGTATTCATAAACACCTCTGCCGTTGTTTTGAATAGGCATGGCCCCCATAGACTCGTGTGCTTCAATGATTGGCACTATTAGGACTGTGGCCTTGGTGGAGAAAGTGTATTACTGGGGAGGTGCGTTTTGAGGTCTCCTATGCTCAAGCTAGGCCTAAACTGACAGTCTCCTTCTATTATCTGAAGTTCGAGATGTAGAACTCACATCTCCTTGTCCAGTACCATGTCTGCCTGTATGGTGTCACGTTTTCCACTATGGAGATAGTGACCCAAATCTCTGATAATTTAAAACTAGTCCCAATGGAATGTTTTCAATTATAAAAGTTGCTATGGTTATGGTGTATCATGTTTGTAACAACAAAGTCTTGGAAAGAATGGATTTATTTACTATTCGTACACAATAATCTACTATTGTCAGGAAGGCAAGACAGTCAAGGGCAGAATAAAAAAATATCATGTATAGACCCCTGCTTGTTGCTAGCTCTCAGGTAGCTTTCTCCTCTCTTAGACTGTTCAAGAACCCCTGTCTAGGGAATGGTGCCAACCACAATTGTCTGGGCATTCCTACATCAGCTAATAATTAGGACAAACCTCACAGGTGTGCCCACAGACCAAATTGTGAGCCTAGCTCTACTGCCTTTGGGATGTTCAGGTACCTTTGTAAACTAGGCATGCATGAAAGGAATGAAGCTTGGGGAAGGGGAAGGGGAACGGGAGGGGGAAGGGGAAGGGGAAGGGGGGGAGCAGAGGGAGTTCACTGGATCTCTGTCCCAATGAGTGAGTACCAGAGATGAGATTTTCAGTGTTACAACTCTTCTCTATTATGGAAAGTTACTATACAGCTCTTAGACTATAGTCTGTGAAACAGCAGCTTTCTTTATTGAGGAGTAACAAAGGCTATAAAAATCTTGGGGAGTCGGTAAGGTTTTTCAGGGAGAGTGTACATTATTGGCTGTGGCTGAGGTACTGGGAATGCTTTATTTGCATGAGGAGGGATTCCAGGTGCTTAAGCCTGTGATTTGGGCTTCAGGGCTATGTGACTACCTTAACGATGGCAGAGGTGGAGCATGCAGGCTGAGAATAGGGAGGGATTGATCCTTATTCTTGCCAGTCTCCAGATAAGATATTTGGGGTTTGAACACTTCCTGACCTCACTCTTGTTCCAGATCTCTTCTCCCTGGTTACACTTGCCCCACATGTGATGTAGATAAGTCTCCATCATTAAGACACTTTCCCAGGTAATTCTGGGTCGTGTTGAGTTGACAATTCAAACTAACTATCACAGTGCCTTAGATATCTCTCAATTCAATCAAGTTGATCATGAAGATTAACCATCAGTATGAGAAAAAATCCTCTCTAGCCATGCATTTGTAAGGACATTTCTTGTGCTTCTTTTCAATAATGGTATCTGGCTAGTTAGCATACAAGTGGATACACAGTAAAGTGATTTGGTGACTTGAGTCTCTAGAAAGCCATTGGCTTCCTCAATGCCTAGGTCATAGTTTGGCTTCTCTAGCTACAACTGATTTGTCAATTCTCAGCTCTGTAAAGACTCTCCTAAGTACTGAGCAAGGTATGTGGAGCCGATGCTTCACCCTCAGCTGTACACCCAAGACCCTGCTTCTACCCCACACTCAATTCTCGCCTTCTCCCGAGTTCTTAGTTTCAAATAAAGTCTGACATACACAAACACGATCGCAGGATACATTTTGTATGCTCTCTTTTTAGCAACACAGAATAAAGACATTGAGAGATGTTTGTATGGCTGCTCATAGGATAAATTTGTATTTTGTGAGTCTGTGTTCATGGATGTTGTCTCTCCTAAATGCCTAAAACAAGCTGACTTTAAAAATACCCAATTTGACCCTGATATAGCTGTCTTGTACAGAAGTGGATGCTCACAGTCATTTATAAGATGGAGCACAGGGCTCACAATGGAGAAGCTAGAGATAGAACCCTAGGAGCTGAAGGGGTCTGTAACCCTAGAAGAGGAACAACAATATAAACTAACCAGAACCCCCAGAACTTGTGTCTCTTAGCTCCATATGTAGCAGAAGATGGCCTAGTCAGCCATCATTGGGAGGAGAGCCCCCTTGGTACTGCAATCTTTATATACCCCAATACAGGGGAACGCCAGGGCCAAGAAGTGGGAGTGGGTGGGCAGGGGATCAGGGCGCTGGGAGGGGGGAGGGACCTTTCGGGATAGCATTTGAAATGTAAATTAAGAAAATATCTAATAAAAATTGAAAAAAAAATACCTAATTTACCAAGTAGTTTAGAAGACAGAAGGAAACAAAACAAGATAAAACAAAAATAGTGGCTCTTCAGATTTTTTTTTTTGAGACAGGGTTTCTCTGTATAGCCCTGGCTTTCCTAAAACTCACTTTGTAGACCAGGCTGGCCTCAAACTCAGAAATCCGCCTGCCTCTGCCTCCCGAGTGCTGGGATTAAAGGAGTGCGCCACCATGCCCGGCGGCTCTTCAGATTTTTAAACCCATCCCAAACTCATAAACATGACATCCAGTTTTATGTGTTAAAACATATTTATGATACAAACAAAGCAACAGGTTAAAATTTTAAACCCACAAATTATAGTTCATAGTATCTCATATATGTCAGTGATTAATTAAGCACCGGATACATGTAATACCCAGGACTGCATGCTTATGGGACCTAGAAAGGAAATCACAGACTTGAGGCAGATCTCCAAGAAATGTGTAATTGCATGAGTTGCAGAGATGGCAAGAACTACTGTTCATACTGGCCATTACAGCAAATAAGAGGATTAAACAGCCCTGTTATTACACAGGAGGGAGGGAGAGGCAAGCAACCTGTCTGCTTTCTCTCCACAGATGTGTATAGCTCCATGACGGCAAACTTTGTCATGTGCATGCATGTATTATTGCTTATGTATTGCTTTAGTTGCTTCATTGGACACTGTTTATGTGAATATAAACTTAGAATGTTAAAAGTAATCTATATATTTACCATTGTCTTAAATAATATATGCTGTAAACACATTGACTATGATTACTGCTCTCCCATCGTACCTTTTAGTTTTCTCTTTTGTTATTGTTGTTGGCATGGAAAGATGATATTATTTTGTTTTTGTTTTTGTTTTTTTGTTTTGTTTTTCGAGACAGGGTTTCTCTGTATAGCCCTGGCTGTCCTGGAACTCACTTTGTAGACCAAGCTGGCCTTGAACTCAGAAATCCACCTGCCTCTGCTTCCCGAGTGCTTGGACTAAAGATGTGCGCCACCACGCCCAGCTTAAGATGATATTATTATTCTCACTAATATTATAATTTGATTACATGTATCCAGAATTTTACTAATATATCTTTACTCATATTTTTTTTATCCCGGACACTGTGACTGGGGTTTATATTTTTTGTTAAGGAATCCTTATTCAGAAATTCTTATAGACGTAGTTTATCCAACACATTACTACTTATTTGTTTTAGAATATCTGTTCTATTCTTACCTTTGAATAATAAACTCAGAGACAAAATTCTATTTTTTGAGTTCTTTTTTTTTTTGTTTTGTTTTTTAGGTTATAGGAAAATCTCATTCGAATGTCTTCTGACTTCCATTGTTGGGACAAGAAGGCAGTTGCTAAGCTAATTGTCGCAACTTTGTGGAATATATCTGTTTTTTTTTCTTTTTACTTGTAAATGAATCTCATTTTCTGTTATATAATGGTGTTATGTACAGTTGTAGATTTCTAGAAATTTAATCTTCTTTGACTTGGTTAGTCTTTGGAACATGAACATTAAGTTTTTTTGTTTTGTTTTTTGTTTGTTTGTTTTTTGAGACAGGGTTTTCTGTGTAGCTCTGGCTGTCCTGGAACTCACTCTGTAGACCAGGCTGGGCTGGAGTTCAGAAATCCACCTGCCTCTGCCTCCCAAGTGCTGAGACTAAAGGCATGTGCCACCACTGCCCAGCGAATATTGGGTTTTTACTGTAACAGAAAACCTTTAGCCAATTTCAGTGTGTCCCCATTCTCTGTATTACATTCTTGTGTGATTGTTTGATTCTGAAACGAACGCAATACTACACGGTTTTTAATACCTTTAAATATGATTTCTCTTATTATTTACTTGTGTGTGTTCATGTGTGTATATATGTGTGTGGATATGTGTGTGTGTGTGTGTGTGTGTGTGTGTGTGTGTGTGTCTGTGTGTATACAATAGTCCAGAAGAGATTATTAGCTCTCCTGGAGCTGGAGCATAGAAGCTGGGGACTGAACTCCAGTCCTCTAAAAGAGCAACATGCATTCTCAACCACCGAACCATCTCTTTAGGCCACTTACTGTCTTTAACGTTTTTCTACCTTTCTTTGTTTCTTTCTCATTCTTCTCTGTGCTGAACTGTAATTCCTCCAGTGCTGGTTTCCATTTTGTTTGTTTCCCTGTCATCTGAATTGACTGCTTTTCCTATCATTTTAATGCTAAATATTCTTTTGGATGGTCTTGGGATTTTTCAATTGATTTAAAATAAATTCATAGCATCTTGTGTATGATCATGTATGCTTATTGTGAATGTTTCTGTGAACGCCTGCTTGTTGGAGCATTTACCTTTACTAATTTTGAGGTCTTCATTGAAGGCAGGGTCCTTCAATGTAAGATGACTCAGGAGGGCACTCCAAATTGGTGAATATTTTAAAATCTCTTAAAAGACAAATCTGGGATGAAAATTACTTTGAAAGTGTGCCACGGACATCCCAGTGCAGAGCTGGCAAAAGTGGGCTTTTTTTTTTTTTTGACCGGGTCTCTCTTTCTCTACACAGCCTATGCTGGCCTAGAACTATGTAGACCTGGCTGGGCCACTAACTCACAGAGATCCGTTTGCATTTGCCTTTCAATTGCTGGGATTAAAGGTGTGTGGTATGCCCAGCTAGACATACTTTTAAAACAGTCCCTGCTGTAGGGCTCTTACCTTCTTCCGTATTCCATGGCCACTCTTGGATTTTCCTCCTTGAAAGCAAAGGATGATGCAAACATTTGGCTCACAGTTCTCCTGATTTACACATTTGTTTTAAACATAATATTTATGGCTTTGAAAATTCCCAGTACAGAACCTAAATTCAGGGCTTGCTTTGTTGCCAGTACACTTTTTCCCCCTGATGATCAACTTTTACCATTCCATTATTTTCTTCTCTTTTCCTTATGAATTAATTTAGAAGGAGCTTTATTTTTGAAAAGTCGAATAAGCAAAACCAGCCTCTGCCTCTGCCCTTCCCAGTGGGAGGACAGATTCAGCGATTCTATCAGAAACTCATAAAAAGCTGAAGAGCCTCACCTCACTGTTTAATGACTTCCCAAAGCCCCAGCCCTGCCTCACCCCGAAGCATGGCCTAAGTCTGATCTTCTATCATCCTTGGCTTGCACTCATGTTTTTACGTGGATATCATTTGTATAGTCACAGATGGAGACTCATAATGGAGGTTATATGAAGAGCAGCTTCATTGCCTAGGGATGCGACTCAACAGTAGAGCTTGGCTAACAGGTGAGAAGCTCCACATTGGTTTCCCAACATTGCAAAAAAAAATAGCAAAACAAAACAGGACTTACTGACAGTAAGTCATACTAAGATTCAAGGACACTGGAAATAAGCAAGATGTCCTTTCCCATGTATATCCAGAAATGCATGAATACAGTTTCCATTCTAATACCCGGTAACAGGAGTAGGTTGCAGGCTAAAACCATCCATCGTAGAGAAAGTGAATATGAATTAATAAAAAGGATCAGCCATGTTATCACATCGTAAGAGGAAAAGAAAATGGAAATGAAAACTAAGAAGTTATTCTCACTATTTCCCAACACCATTTTGGCATCTCTCCTTGGCTTACCTACTTATTTTTAATAGTCACACTGGTGGCACATATCCAACTAACCACAAATGATAATCTAGGCAGTGTTTGCGCTTGCTGGTACAATGATTTCTTGTAGAGAGCTTTGAATTGCTTACAGAGTTTATCCTGAACCATCTCTGTGTTTCCTTCAAAGAAAGAGTAATGTTTGGCCTTGGTTCAAGCTTTCTCTCTCCTCCCTGATTAGAGAGGTGAGAAGCTGAGGTAATTGCTGTCCCAAGATATTCTAGAGCAGTAGTTCTTAACTTTTCCTAATGATGTGACCCTTTAATACAGTTGGTGTATCCCAACAATAAAAATATTTCATTGCTACTTCATGACTGTAGTGTTGCTCTTTTTATGGATTGTAATGGAAATATCTGACATGCAGGATATCTGATATGTGGCCAGGTGGCATCCCACATTCTGAGAACTGATGTCTTAGAGGTACAAGTAATCCTATAGTTTTCTTTGAGGTGTTTTAAAACTTGAGATGTGAAATTCTCTTCTGAAAGGGGAAAACCCCAATAGAGGACTGCCTATCTTGGACCATAGGGTGAAGAGTTCTGAAAGCTAAACAGAGAATAAGAGCTTTGAACTTTCCTGCCTGCGTCCCATGAGACACTTAGAATCACACGCGTATCCTCTAAGTTGTCCAGGAACCAAGGAAATCCACCTCTAATCAGCTCTTGGAGGCCCGTGCACATCGCACAACGAGTATGCAAGTAACAGAGACTTTCGTTAGCGTCTAGCATTTTCAGCTAATTTTGTCTTTTACTTTACTAGTAAGGGACATCACTGATGGACCAGGCTGAGTCATGGTGGAATAGTCCAGACTTAATTATTTCCTTCCTTCCTTCCTTCCTTCCTTCCTTCCTTCCTTCCTTCCTTCCTTCCTTCCTTCCTTCCTTCTTTCCTTCCTTCCTTTCCTTCCTTTAAACTGGGTACTAAAGATACAGAAATTAGAAGAGCAACTTCCCTTCTGTTTTCTCCCAGTACAACCCTGAGTAATGTGTTTAACAAAACTGTATGCACACTTTGATATATATGTACAGTATTCCCACCCACCCCCCAGACCCCATAGCCTGCAGAATGCCTTTTAATTCAAAGGTAATTCTCAGAATGGGTAGAGCTACTGAAGGTCTGTAAAGTCAAACCCCTGGAATTGGCAACCTTCCAGGGGTCAGGCGCTGTACCCCACTATTGAAAGGGCTGAGGAAATAGCCATAGGACAATATGGGCTGTGACTGCAGGGCTGAGGATGGAAGCCCTGGGTTTGAATACTCCCAGGACTTTCTTTTCTCTCCTGATTTCTTTTGACATGCAGGGAGAGGATTGGCAGGTGTCTCATAGCCATCAAAATTAAATCTCAGCATGCGTTCGTTTAGCAGAAATAGGAAGGTTCTGTCACAATATTTTAAACATGCCTTCTTCTACAGATCCTGAAGGAATGTTTGACAGAGCATTCATTTACAAGAAACTCTAACAGGGATAGAGTGTAGACTTTAGAGCAGTGGTTCTCAACCTTCCTAAGTCTGTGAGCCTTTAATACAGTTCTGCATGTTGTGGTGACCCCCCCACACACACACACCCCAGAAAATCAGTCCATTGCTACTTCATAACTGTAGTTCTGCTACTGTTATGATTCTCAATATAAATATCCATGTTTTCCAGTGGTCTTAGGTGACCCCTGTGATCCTCTAAAGGAGTGGTGACCCACAGACTGAGAACCACAGCTCTAGAACCAGGGTTGATGTCTCGGTCAGCTCCTGAATTTGGCTGCACTCAATCGGATTCCTCACTGTAGAATGGAATGGTACTGGTAGCTGCCTCGTTGGACTGCCAGAACTTAACCGTTCATGCCTTCAAATCTTCAGAGCAGTGATGGATGGGTCTACTGAACACACTCTATTCTTTACTGTATTTCCTTTATCATGTTCCCTTTTGCTAGCCCAGTCCTTTCTCTCCTGTCAATGACTATACTAGGCTGTGATCATTGGCACGGGGAAGGGACAGGACTGAAGAGATCAAAAGAAGAAAAAAAATTTTCTGAGGCTTTTGATTTTTAAAAGATAAGCTTTTAGGAAATGGGAACAGGGCTGAGATAACCAATTGGTAGGCTATAGATGATTATAGGAAGTCATTCTGTCCTTTACTGCAATTACACATTAGCTAGAAACGAATGTCATCAACTGGAGGGGAGCAAATTGGATAGAGGTGTTGTGAAATCACAAATGTTGGTAGGTTTCTGAGACACAGACTTCCTACTCTTGGTTCCTCTGCCCATTGTTAGGGGTGCTGGAGCTAGAACTGAAGTGACCCCAAACCCTGCACATATGAACTCAGATGATCAAAGAGCACAGTGGTCACATGTCTCATCACTGTAAGGTGGCAATAGCTGGTGAGACATGGTGGTTGTAGCTTCTGTGGGTCCACTGAGTTCTTTGTCCTTGTACCTGCATGGCCTTGTGGCCACCAAAAGCTAGATATGGCAGATAGGAATGAGGTCACCTCTGATGGAAGTAAGGCTTCATCAGCCACCACCTGGGTGGTCAGTGATGTTGGAGAAGATGCCAATTCCATTGAGAGCCATAGTGAACAGACAGCAGGGAGACTGAAGATGTTACTAGCCCTTTTCACCACTTGGGATGACTTGGGATGCTTTCTCAGAGCTCAACTGCCTAGAAAGGAGAGAGGGATCAAGAAAGGCTGACTCCTAAAATAAACAAGAGACCAAAATGGACATTGAAATAGGGTTAGTGTTTTGTTGTTGTTGTTTTTAAATTGGCTTTCTCTCTGCACATTTGCCTTTGCAAATGGAGAGTCATGCCTACTTTACCTGTTTCCTCCTGACTCAGACATGGCCCTCTTTCAGGGACAATGACCTAATCTTTGCTGGAAGGATTTAGTTCTCCACGGGCAACGTGAGAGTCATCGGGGTGTGTCCACAGCCTGCCATGGCCCGACCAAGACCAGAAGAGCCTGGGGACTCAGGAGCATCTGATTCCATGAGCTCACAGTTGGAGCATCTTGGGCTGGGGAAAGGTTCATTGCTGGGGAGCTCACTCTGGGGATGGGCAGAGAAGGGGAGCACTGTTCAGACTGCAGCGGCTGTGGTCCTCTGTATACTGGTAAGATTAGAATCCTAGGTCCTCTATTCCTTCTAAGGCAGGGTTCACCCAACAAACACAAATCAGTGTCTACTGTGTTTCAGGGATGGGGTTAATGCCCTCATTAGGTTCATCTATTCTGGGTTAAACGTGTATGGTGGCCAGTAGGCATCATGGGAGCATAAATGGAATTCCAGTCTAAAGGCCCCTTTTCAGAAGAGAGGATCCCTAAGCTAAGTCCTGGAGGTTAAGCGGGAACTCATTACACTAGACACAGCAGGTGGGAAACACAGTGCTGGCTAGAGAGATATCCTGAGCAAAGGTATGTGGGGGAGGGAGATGTGTGTGCAAAGCTCAAGGCATTCAGCATCACTGGGTGTTGGTTTACAGAGGCATGCTTGAAGACTGAAGGTTGAACAATGTCATAGAAGGTCTTAAATACCACGATTAAGAATTTGACCTGAGTTCTGTAGTCAACAGGGAGCTAGTGGCTAGTTTGTGACAGGAGAAGAGTAGATGAGTTTATATTTTACAAAGCTTGGCAGCAGGTCCAAGGATGGGCACAATGAACATAAGGGACAGCAAACCTACCATCCACCATCAACCAATCAACCAACCAACCAACCAACCAACCAACCAATCAACCAACCAACCAACCAACCAACCAACCAACTAACCAATCAACCAACCAACCAACCAACCAACCAACCACACACACACACACACACACACACACACACACACAAATTCAAGGCTGTCTTTAAGTCTTCTCATCCTCAAATGAGTTCCAGCAAGTCTCCAAGTTAGCCTGAGAAACACAGACCCACGTTTTGCCTGTGGAGGAAGGTCAAGAGGACATTTCAGATTAGCTGCAAACGGCCTGGAATTAGGCGTATCTGAGGTGAGATCTGGTCCCTAGGCTAATTCCAGTTGACCAAATGGAGCAAGACTGCACTCCTTGGAATCTAAGCTTAGTTCCCTTCTGGCAACAGAGGATCTGGATTCCTCTCTCCTGCCTCCTGACCTGGCTGCTATGTGGAATTCCCAGTTCCAGCCCTCTTTAACAATTCCTATCCAGCTGCTCCCTGCCCCTACCCGAAACCTAGCAAGGAAATTCCAGGAATGAGCCAGCAGGTCACCTAGCCTGATCCACGCTGGTCAGTGAGGAAAGGCGGTGGCTCCTGGTTTCAGCATGCTTGAAGCTGAGATGAATTCGGGCCTCAGCCCAAATCTGCAAGACTGGATTCCTACTTAGAGCTGGGTTTTTCTGTAATTAACAGTGTGTCTGGGGCTTCCGGGATTGCAGTAATGTGATACCGCCTCGTTTCAATGACTTGGCTGCGTTTCTCAGTTTCTGCTGGCTCCAGTCTGCCTTCCCCAACTTATTATTCATGCCCATGTCTCAAATTTTCATATCTCACACCCATCCATGGCCCACAAATACTGTCTTGGAAATGGAAGGACAGGAGGAAAGGGGCAAGACTAAGAGAGGGAGAGAAATAAATTGTCAAGAAGGGTCCTGTGGAGGAGAGTGTTAGGGTCAGAGCAACAGGCCGGGCTTATGAACAATTTGATGACCACGTAGCACTAGGTACCTGAGAAGTAAGAGCATAAAGAGCTCTAAAAGGAGAGAGGAGGATGGGCAGAGAGAAGTGTGTTGCTGCCTTGGCAAAGGAAATTGTGTGACATGCTTACATGATGAAAACCCTGCTCTAGTTATTGATTCAATTAGTTTATCTCTGCAGCCCAGCTCAGAGCTGTGAGGAGGACAGGCTCAGGTGGAAGCAGGCAAATGAGCTAGCTGCTCAGAGGTCCTAGAGAGAAGAGAGCTAGTTTCCTTGTCATCCTGCTGATTTCTTAGAGGCCCTGAAGATTCCTTTGAACAATAGAGCCTTCCCTCCCTGCTGTTGGCCTCTCACATCTTTTAGGCTGGTTAGTCTAGCTGACTGCAGGTGTTTCTCAGCACACAGTGCGGGAGCTGTGGACCTAATGACTTAGGCACATGGGCTTTTTCCATTAGAGGAATGGAATACCGGGCAATGTGACCGGCCAAGGAGATGGAGCAGAGCTTTGAGGGCATCTAATGGGGATAGGAGCCAATTCTACAGTGTCTCTGTGGCGAGACCTCAGAGGTGCTCCTCCCTGGGCACACAGAGTCTCTCTCGGGAACCTTGAAGAGCATAGCATCTTCAAGTTATGTCGCTATAGGCTGAGTTTGGTTTCATGTAAGGCCCTTGTATGCCTGATCTTTTTCTTTAAATCAAGGGAGTCCAGTGAGTATCAGGGTAGAGATGCCCTGACTTTAGAAAACACATCATTTTTCCAGGTAGGAGGATGGCAGCCCCTACAGTAACGTGATTATTTCCTTCTTTTTACAGATAAGAAAGGCAAAGGTGCTCAGAGGTCACATAGTCTATCTCCATCCTTGGCAGAATTGCCTGGACACTCCTCCTTTACATGGCCATGTGGGGGGTTGTAGCAATCTCTAGAAAGCATCCCCAGCCTGAAGAATGCTGCTCCTTGAGGAGAGACGTAGAAGCAATCTCTACACAGAAACATACAGGCAGCTGTCTCCCAGCCCCAGGACAGACTCAACTGGCATATACGTGCGTGCACACAGACCCTGCAAAGACAGCTCTGCCACTGGTGTGTGATATCAGGTGACTTGGTTTATGAAATGCAGTCACTGTCACTTGGAGGGAAACAATGAGCCTGACAAAAGCCATCTCTCTGAAGCCAGTGGGGCAGGGAACTGTCTGGAGAGCTCTGGTTTTCCTATACAGCAGATTGGACACGGTCAATCGGGATAGCAAGGTAGACAAATCCAGGGAGAGAACGCCTGCCTTTCTCTCAAAGGAAGCAGCCTGAATCTTGGCAGCTTGGAGGATTTCGAATGCTCAACACAGCGTGTGCTTTTCTCTTCTTAAATCTTCCATTCGGTTGACTTTTCCGCCTTTCCCTTTCAAATAAAGGGAATACCTTTACAGCCTCTTCTGCTCTCTTTTAAAGCAACTACAATAGCTTTGCAGCCTCCTAACACTCAGGATAAATACTCTCTCGGTTGCAATACAAATGCAAGATTAATTTAATTTCATACCAGGCTGCACTCCATTTGGGGAGATCTTTGGATCACTCGTGATGAGGGGAGAAAGAAAACAGATGGGATGGCTTTAATATGGAGACAGCACTCCCGCACACTGGTCCCGATTCCTGAGTCCAGCGGAGCATGATGTAGAGTAATGATTGGTATAACAGTGACTAGGGCAGCCCCACTCCTCCAGCACGAACATTCTACACCAAGGAAGAAGAAGATGGCATTTCATGCTTCCCCTGACAGGGGCAGTGTGAAACACTGGGAGAGCGGTCTCCCCTCGCAGCAGGATGAGACACTGTGGGATGCACAGCCATGAGGGGTCCATTTAATCTTTGTTGTGTTTTATAGATTTTCTGCTGATGAGAAAAAAGTCAATAGACGACGATGAAGAGAACTGTAGACGTAGAAGCAGTGGGAAGCCAAGGGTCTCTATGCACAGTGCTGTGAAGGCCAAAGCAATGATACAAACCACATTCACCTGTAAGGTCACAGAAAGGCAAAGCTCTTTGCAACTAGTCATTTAAAAACAGAGACGTAGGTGCCTGCAGAGATGGCTTCGTGGGGTTTAGTACAAGAGTGAGGACCAGTGATTTCATGCCCAGGATCTACGTATAGCTGGAGACTGTAGAGCATTTGTGATTCCAGACTTTCTCCTTCCTGATGGGATGCAGAGGCAGGAGAATCACAGGGAGCTTGCAGGTACACACAGAGGCAAGAGGCTATTTCTCAAACAAGGTGGAAGAAGAGGACTGGCATCCTAGGCTGTCCTCTGAGCTCAGTGTGTACTGTGGTACATGTGAACATGCACTTGTGCATATGAACATGCACACCTACACACGGAGTACACAAACACAAAAAAAGATGTAGGGTGCTGGCAAGATAAACTGAGTATAATCGGGTACCCTATTAACGATACCCTGCTATGCTTGCGGACAGGAACTGCCCCCCTCCCCCCACCCCCAGGCTTCATCCAGCAGCGGATAGAAATGGATGCAGAGACCCACAGCCAAATATCAGTCAAGGCTCAGGGGGTCTTGCAGAAGATTGCGGGATAGGATTGAACAAGATGGAGGTATCAAGGACACCATAGGAAGACCTACAGAGTCAGCTAACCTGGGCCCATAAGGGTTCACAGAGCTGAACCACCAAAGACCAGGCTTCAGAACTCTCAGAGACTCTGAGGGGAAAAAAATATCTCCCGAGGTTGGACTTTAAATATACCAGTAGGCTGAAATTGTTAAAGCCCAAACTGCACAAATTTCTAAATTGGACTTCTGGGAAGATTTCTAAAACGGAGTAATTGATCAGAAGCTCAAAGCATTCGTCTAGCCTCTGATGACGGGCCACACTCCACTGCTGCCCCAGTTCCAAGCACAACGTTTTAATCAGGAGCCTTGGTCCAAAGGCTATCCACTAGCCCCCTCATAGTGCAGTGGTGTGCAAACTATGGGGGACCATTTTTTTCTCCCTTTCTCCCCACACCTGGGAGAGGATACCCTATGGTGTGGATCCTCCCCCTCTCTGATGTTAATTAAATACCAGGTGAAAGAAAGGCCAAACAAACCATGAGGCAGATGGATACTTATCAGCTCACTCTGGTTAAATAAGTGCTGGGATACAGCAAGAGCACCGTAGACAAACGCAAGCAAGAAGACTCGTGCAGGACAGGATTCTAACTGTCTTTAATGAGTCAATCCATGGTCTACCCAAAGGTCTTCAAGAAGGGGGTCAGACTCTGAGTCCTCCTCAGTACCAATGGCCGGCCCACAAACTTCATCCTGTCAGTGGCTGGCCCATCAACTTCATCCTGTCAGTGGGCGGCCCACAAACTTCATCCTGTCAGTGGCTGGCCCATCAACTTCATCCTGTCAGTGGCTGGCCCACCAACTTCATCATGTCAGTGGGCGGGTGCAGTGGGAGACGGGTAGGGAGTGAGTGTATTCAGTAAAGTCGTCATGAGAGCAAACACCTACACAGAACAGTTCATAAAGAGTAGGGGGAACAACACACACACACACACACACACACACACACAGAAAGAGAGAGAGAGAGAGAGAGAGAGAGAGAGAGAGAGAGAGAGAGAGAGAGATTCTTAGGTGAAGCAAAGGCTGCTTGCTGGCCCAGCATTCCCAGTTGTTTGACACTGTCCTATTGAGAATTCATGTGGGGTGTGTCTTCAGCTTGACTGCATGTGAAAATCATCTTGGGAAAGACAGTTTTTGATGTTGTTGTTGTTGTTGTAGACAGGGATTCTCTGTGTAGCCTTGGCAGTTCTAGGACTGCTCTGTAGAGCAAGCTTGTCTGCAACCCAGTGATTCCCCATTGCCGCTGCATCCCAAGTACTGGGATTAAAGGCATGCACCACCACCATTAGGCTAGAAGAAGCTTTGAAAGTGCTGGTTGTGGATCCAGCCTGTGAGGTTTTACTTCAAGTGATCTGGCTTGCAGCTTTGGCTCTGGGTTTTCCAGGTACAGCCGAGTTTGAGAGTTTGAGTCAGACGCTGGGACAAATGCTCAGGTCAGTGGTTTTCAAAGCTCATGGCATCTCAGAATAGCCTGAGGGCACGATAAACAGTTTCCTGGAGATCCGGATTCAGTAGGGCAGGGTGGGGCAGAGCAGGCAGGGCAGGGTGTTGTAGGGTAAGCTGTAGCTTTTTTTTTTTTTTTTAAAACAAGCTTATGTGTAGTCCTGGGCCTCTAGAATAAGGACCACAGTTTGACTGCTGGTGTGATGGCTAATTTGGATTGTCAGCTTGATTACATTAAGAGAGACCTAGGGCAGTAGTGAAGCACATCTTTGGACATATCTGTGTAGATGTTTCCTGAGAAGACCTCTCCTAAGTGTGGGTTGTGCCATCCCAAGGACTAGGGTTCCAAGCTGAATAAAAACAGGGAAAGAGCAAGCCGGCTGAGTACTACCATTCTTCGCATCTTTCCTTCTTGATAGGCTGGACACTCAACTCCTGAGCAAGACAAGCATTCCTTCCTTCAGTTGCTTCTTGCTGGACATTTGTTTACAACAACATAAACAAAAAACAAACAGACAAAAACAATTGATACACCTGGGTGGTGTGTCATCTGTTACTTTTCCTGAGAACACTCGGTACGCTGTAGAAGCCCAGAGTAGTGTATTTCACTTACATATGCCTAAAGGGCCAAGCCCAGTCATTTAGCCATCCAAGTCAAGTAGGTAGATTTTCTTTTTCCAGACTCCAAAGGAGGGGTTTTATTCTTTGCTGCCCACCTCCACTCCAGTAGCATCTGAATGCCAGTGTTGGGTATGTGGCAGTCCAAGAGCACATAGTGTCTTGGCACACCCAGCAAGCATTGGAAAGTCCTTTGTGCTTCCTGGCTCCAAGCTAGCCAGACACTTTTCGAAACGGGGTTTCTCTGTGTACCTCTGGCTGTCCTGGAACTCACTCTGTAGACCAGGCTGGTCTCGAACTCAGAGATCTACCTGCCTCTGCCTCCCAAGTGCTGGGATTAAAGGTGTGCACCACCACTGCCCGGCTAGCCAGACACTTCATTCTGAATGTTCCTGCATTACATCATGTAGCCCATCTTCTACACTCTGGGCTACCCTCACCCACAGGTAGACTCACGGTGCTCTAGCTTCCTTCCGGGATAAGGATCAGTATATACAGATGACATAGTAGCCAAAGTCTAGAGGCAATCATAGCTACGACCATTCATGAGGACCCGTGTTGGAACTCCACACGCAGCATCCAATGTAACCCTGATGTCAGCCTGAAGAGATGAGACTGGTTATGTCCAAGTAATAAATGGGGAAAAATTAGGTTCAGAGAGTAGACACATCTTGGAGCTATAGAACATGGACTTGTTTACAAAATATGAAATACACTACAGCTTTCTACCTGCCTGCCCATAGGTAGACAATGTTGGGAGAAGAGTCCTGAGCCCTGGCTGGTACATAGCATGCTTTCTATTCCCAGATACAACTGGATGGACTTCAACCTTGAACAGATCACCTGCCAGACACCAGCCTCAGCCCCTCACCTATAACTAGAGGGGTCAAGCTAACCAGATTGTAAATGCCCGCTCAGGCACTAACATCCTACAGTTCTCTGTGACTGATGGAACTGTAACTCTTTTCCCGAGGCTCTGCCCTGCTGTGTGCCAACAAGACATAACCAGAAACCTGGTTTCCAGGGAGTGTGTTTGCCAGAAAGGGGCAGCTGCTGCGGCTCCAGTGGCGCCACTCAGCCAAGTGGCAGGAGGTTATGTCAACCTTCTGGAGAGGCCCTTGATTATAGTTTATGGCCCAGTTGTTAACTCTCTGCCTGGACACCCTTGGCATTAGCTTCTCTGGGATAACAGAGGGTTGAGAAACGGTCACTCAGAAAGCTGATGGAGAAATAGACAGGATCTACTGCGATCAGTGAACAACCCTTGCCTTCCCATCCTGGAGCAGCAGCCCTGGGTGTGTGTTCTCATCTCAGGAGGAACCTGTGAAGACCAAGGTTGGACCCAAGTTGGGCTCAGCTCTCTGTAGCTCCTCTGAGCCAGCAGAGTGTGGGTGTGCTGTCCACCCAAGGCTGTTCTTACTGAATTTTATTATGACAGTTACTGACATGATTGCCACAGAGGATTTGCATGCTATTTTCTTCCAAGATCAATTGCATTTGACCTTGAATTAGGAACATTATCTTGAAATTGCTTCCATTGCTGAGAATGCTCCCCCGTCCCCTTTCTCTCTCTCTCATGGTCAGTGTGCTTCCTGGACATCTGGAGAGTGGACTCCTCTCTCCCATATTGACCCTGCCATGATGTTGTGTCTCAGAGCAAAGCAAAAGACACAGCCAACAATGGACCAACATCTCTGAAGCCACGTGCTCCAAACCTTCTCCTTCCGGTATATTGATTTTCTCTGGTATTTCATCAGTGATGAGAACCTGACCAGGACAAGGTCACCCACAGACTCCACCCCAAGAGCAGCAACCAGCCACAGGACTTTTAACTGTGTTATCAAAGTGTTAAAAATACCATCTTAAACCTCAGGAGTGGTTTGAAACAGAATGCCTCCTTGGTAGGGAGGGATTCGAGGCATTTTATATACATTATCTTGTCTGTGCTCATAGTGAGTTTTGATAGAAATAGAGAGAATAGAACAAGACTAAGGAGGAGAAAATGCACATTTACCCAGTGTCTAAAGGATCCAGAGAGACCTAGGGAGTCACCTTAGAGGTGCTGGGTGCTGGGTGCTGGGTGCTGAGTACTAAGGTGGCTGATGACCTTCCCATCTGCTCTCATTACTTTCAGTTCAATTATTTTTCTAGGTAAAACTGTAGTGCCTCTGGTGGTTATAGCTATGGCCAGAGGGGGAAGAATGTAATTTGTTTTTCACTTTTTTTTTTTAAATTTTAATTGCCTGTCTGTTTGTTTGTCTATCTGTCTCTCTTACTGTCTATCTGTCTCTCTCTGGGTATGTATGTATGTATGTATGGCTATGTGCACCTGAGATGCCTCCAGAACCAGCGTCTCCTTAAGCTGTAGTTATACGTAGTTGGGACCTGCCCAACATGGTTGCTAGGAACTGAGCTTGGATCTTAGCAGTAGGTGCTCTTAACTACTAAGCCATTTCTCCAGCCCCCAAAGAATGTCTATTTCAAGACTCAACAGGGATGGAGTGTCCTGACTTGTGAGGGAATTTTTCTCTATGAACTCATTGCTGCTACAGCTGGGTGGGCCTGAGAGTGAGGCCCACGAGGGGAAGGCACCCTGACAGAGGTTTGGTCAGGGCACCGTGACAATCTGCAGTCCTTAGTTTCTGTATGGCTATCAATAAGCTTCGGTTAACAAGGTCTAACTTGCTTAAAATCAGAGAGCAGTGTGTGTGTGTGTGTGTGTGTGTGTGTGTGTGTGTGTGTGTGTATCCCATGTGTGGTGGAGGATGTGGAAAGAGGAAAAGGCTGAGAAGGAGAAGAGAGAGTGTGTCTTTCAGGTAAAGGTCAGGTATAAAAGAAAGCTATGCTTTCTATGTTTTCCTGGTTGAGAATATGAAGTCAGCTGGAGAGGTTGGTAATCAAAGTTCAGAAATTGTATAATTAGGTAAACACTTTTTAGAAAGTGTCTTCCCAAGGCTCTATGTTAGAACACTTGTCTAGCATGTACAAAGAAGCCTTAAGATATATAATCCCAGCACCTTCCCCCGCCCCCCAAAAAGTGATGGTCCTGTATGGAAAAGAGAATCACCTTTCTGTAAAGTCATATTTTAATTATTTTAATTTAATTAGAGTTTGTTGGTGAGCATTGACAGACTTCCAGCGATTATGTAGAAACAAGAACAAGTCAGGGTTCCTGGAATCAAATCTGAGTCCCTAATATGCAGAGACAATCTTGGACGAGCATTGATTAAGAAACAGAAATGATCTTAAACAATCCTGCAGTCAAGGCCAGGCCGGCAGGAGAAGCTATTTACCTGGACCAGATGCTTGTGTGCTTCCTAGCTGAACAAGGTGTGTAATTAATTGGCCTGCAGGTCTCTGCTCAACCAGTTATCAGCCTTAATTGGTTTCTCACTGAAAGCAAAGGGAAACACACCATGGCTGGAGCTCTGTTGTTGTTGCTTTTGTTAGTGCCCATGTATCCGCCATTCTGCTGGATTGACAGGCCCACTGGAGAGCGCCCACTGGAGAGGGCCCAGTAGTGAGCAACATGGCTTCGGATCTCCATCCTTCCTTCACTCAATGGATTAAAAGCTCATTTTTGTACCAGTTTCGGAGAAGTGTTTTCAAACTTGACCTTGGCTGGTTTTATAATGTGGTAGAGGGATACAGACATGACAATGTTCTGGGGCCATGTCATGAGCCATGAGACATTGTGTGGGACAGCTATACTGAATGGAAGTGAATGGAGCTATGGGCTTGTTTGGACGATGCTTAAGGAACCAGGGCATGAGCGACACCTATACCGAGGTGTGCGTGTATGTGTGCATGCATGCGTGCATGCGTGGAGAGGATTCTGGCCAGGAGGAGTTTAGAAAGATTAAATTGTAGGTGCTGGAGGGAGCAGGAGCAAGGAAAGAGAAGGTTTAGACTCCCCAGAATTATTGGCAAATGGAACGAGAGAGTTTCAACTCTTATTGCCTGAGGAAGAGGAGTGGGTGAGCTGCCAGTATCCTCAGAAGCCCAGGGAAAAAGTTGAAAACAAACAATGAAAAAAAGAGACAAAGGGAAGAGAGATGGTCGAGGAGAAAGGGTGAATTCAGATGTTGAAGTAAAATGTCTAAGCAAGCTCTTCTACTCAGCTCTCCAAGAAGGACACAACTGTGAATGGCCGGCGCTTATCTTCTCGTTTAGCGCAGCCCATGTAGAGAAAAAGCTGAGGCAGAGCTAGGATAATGTGATTCTATTTAGGTTGTTTAATCTACAAAGACTAGAAGCCATAGTATTCTTCTTACCAGGGCCAGCCTGGTTGTTGGTGCCCACAGACTGACCACAGCTCCCTCCTCCTGCATCCCGAGAGCTGATTGTGATCTGGATCCCTCCAGGAAGGTGGAAGGATTCAACATCCCAGACTGCAAAAAAATCCCCAGAACCTGGTGCCAGCTGGCAGACCACTGCCAGTTTTCAATTTCTTCTTTAGCAGGTCTACACGGGAAGCATCTGTCCTAAGACGTACAGATGTAGAATGATGGAGGTTCAGTGTGAGACAAGATTGTTCATACTTTCTCATTTAATGCTCTTCAGATTGTTTCTGCAAGTTGTGCCATGGCAACAAAAATCAATGCCTTAGTATCAATGTACCCTTTTACTTCATTGATACTATTGATTTATCTCTGTGTGCCTTGGTACTGGGATCTGAATCCATATCCTTCTACCACTGAGAGACATCCTTTGCTGTCTATTTATTCCTTCTTAAATAACAATATATTTTTGTACTGATAGTTTATTTTTTAAAACATCTCCTGGGGCTGGAGAGATGGCTCCGTGGTTAAAAACACTGGCTGCTCTTCCAGAGGACCCAGATTCAATTCTCAGCACCCACATGGCAGCTCACATCTGTCTGTAGCTCCAGTTCCAGGGGACCTGATGTCACAAAAACATACATGCAGGCCCAACACCAATGCACATAAAATAAAGATAAAAAAGTTATTTTAAAAGGCACATTCCAAAATAATTAAAAAGAAAAAAGAAAGCTCGACTCCTTTTCTTCTTATACCTTCGTTGACAATTCCTCTGGGACAGAGGTCCTCTGTTTTGGGGAGGGTTCCTCAACGTCAGCCTGATGGCAATAATCTCTGAGTGAGAATTGAACCCATTCTTGAGCGCCAAGAGCTACCCCCCAACCCACTTGTATGGCTACTCTGTTGCTTATTACCCTTCCATCCAGGATCAAAATGAGAATTTGGGTTATAATTGCATACTCTGTGTTTATGGAGGGAGCCCAGACCTGCTTCTGACTCTCCCAGAATCTCAGCGCCAGAGTGCCCAGAGCTATGGAGAGGGCAGCAAGGGCATCTAGCTGCAACTGTAAATCCCATCATTGTCTGCTGTGCAGGAGAACAAGGGAAGCCACCTTTTCTGTGGCTGGCAGGGAGGTGGAGGAACGGAAGTGGGAGTATGGTGTGAAGTGGGAGGAACTGGAAGGTGTCTGAGAAAAGGTGAACAATAAAGCCTGCCTAGTTCACAGTGTTTACTATCAACAGTCCTGGGTGCTCTGGGGTGTGGGGAAACTGTCAATGTGGAGGCGCTTTCCTTAGGGGCTGTGGATGCAGGTGTTCTAGATGGGAGGATAAGGATGTCAGCCACAAAGGGACCAGTGATGGGATCTGATGACACAGCGTTAACAGGGAGCCCCAGCCTGCCCTGCTCACACAGAATCCCACTAGTTCCTAAACACACATTTTAACCGCTTCTATTACCATAGCGTCTAAGTGCCTCGGGACCAGCAACTGCAATTTTGCAGAGAGAAAAGTTTTCCAAAACACACAAATGCCACGGATGTGAGCTAGTTTGGGGCTGTGATTCCTTAACTGGCAAGAATGCAGAAAGTCTCCTGGAAGACAAAAAGCTCAAAATGTTTTGCTTTAAATACAGAGTCTCTTGGACTGTGCTATGAACCGACTGGCAATACAGACTCTCAGCAGCTCTCCCAGGGAGGAAACCTTTCCAGCAACCCAGGAGACCTTTGCCATCTCCCCATCCTTTACACCACCCACTCCTGAATGGCGGGCAAACCTGGATCCTGAATCTGGATTTGACCTTGCTGCAGCTTTTAACTGGATCTTTATTGATGTAGAAAAGGCAGTCTTCATGTTGGTTAATGTTCCAGACTGGAAGCTGCTCTGGGTTTGGAGAAGGGACAGACTCTTCATGATTCTGGGTAATAGTTCATGTGTTAAAATGTGCTATCGCTATTTTATTTATTTATTTTTCTCAAACAGCCTTTTTTTTTTAAGTTTCCCAATACTACAGAATGCTCTGCCACCCTGGACACAAGGCATGTGGTCCAGCTGTGAACAATCATTTCATCCCATGTTCCTGATAACAGTGATTGATCCAAACGTTGGGTCTATGACCCAAGCTGGGCCTTGCCAAGGTCTGATGTATAAGTCAGAAACAAGCTTCCATGGGGCTAATAGGAGGTTGTGAAGTTGGGACCCTTGGATACCATGTTATTACCTAACATGTGAGACTTGAAATGAAGCCACGAGACAGCGGCTGAGATGAAAGGGGGTGTGTACTCAAGGTTTTACAGGGAGATAAAAGTTCAGGTCATGTGGAGTCAAACCACAGGGCTGCTCTTTTGCCACAGTCATGAGAAAGCCATCAGAAAGCCCCCTTCATCTTCACCTCTGAAAGACGACTGCATTCTGGTGACATGGTTATGCCACCAAGCTCCACTGTGACAGTCCTAGGTAGAAAACAGAGCAGGGTATCTGTCTAGCAAGATTTCTGCACTGTCTCACTTGCCTTTTTGAGCACAGTGGATTTTCTCTACAGCAAAGAGGTCATTTAGTTGTTGCTTGCTTGGAAGAGTTTTGAAATGTTCATTCTATCCTGGGACTCCATAGCTCAGATGTCTGAAGAATATCCATGTTACTCTTTCCCAGTAGTTTGTGAGTTCCTGCAACCTGCTGTCCCCCTGACCCTCACAACTCACTTTGTTCTCTCAGATGTTCATGAGACAGGACATGCACATTTCTAGTGCAAGATCCTCGTGGTGGTTCTGTGCCTGTGGACAATGACTTAGTCTGTCCCTTACCCTGATCACATTAGGATTCCAATCTGGCCTCTCCAGGAGGATCCCCAGCTCTTACTCTTGCTCTGTAAGTTGTATCTTGAGCTCGTCTCAACCATATGAGCCCACAGTTGCTCTTTTCTCCCTTAAGCTGCTTGAGTCAAATGGAATCATGACAATCTTCAAACCCAGAAATGTAAGGTAGAACTGTGAATCCCTAAAATTAAACAACACTGGTTTATCCTTAAAAATGTTTTTATATAGGTTAGTTGAACTAGATATTCTGAAAGTGCTAATATTTGAATCCAACAACAATTTAGAATATATATATACAATTTAGAATATATATATACATATATATATATATGGTTTTCTCCCATAATATTATTTATCCTTAATTTTGCATTGTGAATTTTTGTTTTGTTTGTTTGCTTGCTTGTTTTGGTATTCTTAATACTGTTCAGTATGTCTTAGAATAAGTATCTCATATTGGAGTCTACTTCTGAAGTCAAACCTAATTATCAGACCAAGTGAGTTTTGATTTAGAATACTTTTGTTTATGCCAACTTTTCAAATGGGCTGATTAATTCTCTGCTACTATGGTGGTTTGAATAAGAATGGTTCTCATAAGCCGAGCCTTCAATCCCAGCACTTGGGAGGCAGAGACAGGTGGATTTCTGAGTTCGAGGCCAGCCTGGTCTACAAAGTGAGTTCTAGGACAACCAGGGCTATACAGAGAAACCCTGTCTTGAAAAAACAAAACAAAGCAAAAGAAAGAATAGCCCTCATAGAGTCACATATTTGAATGGCTAGTAGAACTGTTTGAAAGGATTAGAAGGATTCACTCGGGAGGCAGAGGCAGGCAGATTTCTGAGTTTGAGACCAGCCTGGTCTACAAAGTGAGTTCCAGGACAGCAAGGGCTATACAGAGAAACCCTGTCTCAAAAAAAAAAAAAAACCCAAAAAAGGAAGATGTATGGATGTATAATCTTGTTGGAGGAAGTGTGTCTTTGGGAGTGGGCTTTGAGATTTTAAAAGCCCATACCAGGCCCAGGCTCCCTTCTCACAGATCAGGATGTAAAGCTCTTATTCCCTGTGTACTGCCATGCTCCCAGCCATGATGATAATGGACTAAACCTTCAAAACTGCAAATCCCCAGTTAATTGCTTTCTTTGATAAGAGTTTCCATGATCATGGTGTCTCTTCACAGCAACAGAACCATGCTGCTGTCTTCTAGAGTAATCTCTTGGTCTTAAATATAATTTTATATGGCAGAACCATTATGACTACATCCAAACAGAGGACCTAAATTGAAAAAGAGAGAATTAAAGTGTATGTCCCATGGTTTGAAGGGAGCTAGTAAGGAAAGTCACATTCCAAACCAGACTCAAGGGCATAAACTCCTAAAATTTGGCTTTTTAAAAAATTAAACATGACATATTTTAGGGCCAAATAGTTCTCCAAAGCTCATTATCAAAAGTGTCAATCTCTTTCCCATTATCTCTTTCACCAGCTGTCGTTGTTCTCCAGGCTGTTGATTTCAATTCTTCCAGCGATTTTTTTCTCTACATTGATGTCTGCTCCTGTCACTATTATTGTTTATTATGCAACTTTGCCTTTTCAGCTTTAAGAACTGATATTCCCTGGCCTATGTGGAAAAGGAGGGCGCGGACCTCACTGTGTGTCTCTGCTTACTTTTCCTGACACAAGCGAGATCGAATGACAGGGCTACATCAAAACAGCTGTTCTTCAGTGCCCCCAAGGAACCCGTCACAGGATCCACACAGATACTGAAACGTCTCATGGAAAATGACACGAGGCTTGCATGTAAACTTCACACACAGCCTCCTGAACGCTTCAGACCATCTGTAGATGGCTGAGACCTCCTGAGATGTAACTGCTACTTAAGCATTAGTTATAATGCATTGTTTAGAGAATAGCAAGCAAAAAGACCTATCCAAGTCCAGATCAGAGACACTCGTGCGTGCGTGCATGTGTGTGTGTGTGTGTGTGTGTGTGTGTGTATGTGTGTGCACATGTGCAGATGGAGCATGTTCACATTCGAGTCCATGCACGGGTGTGCACAAGCGTGTGGAAACCAGAGGTGAAGCAGGGATGTCATATCTCAGGAGCTTTCTACGTTGTTTCTCCATCCAGAATCTCATCATAGAACCTGGTACTCACCACCTAGGCTAATCTGACCGGCAAGCCCCAGAGACCCACTTTTCTCTACTTCCCTAGTACTGAGCTTAGAAACACATACTCCGTTGTCAGACTTTTAAGGTGGATGCCGAGATCAAAAGGTTCACGTGATAACTGCTCTATTAATGGACCTATCTCTGACACCTAGAGGTATTTAAAACTTTTAGAAATAGTTCTAAGGTAGAACCATAGTGGGACAGGTTACTTGGGATCCTTGTTACATGCTTACAGTTTCTTTTGCAGGTACACATGGCCACATCCAGATGTTTACACAGAGGCTGGGATCCAAACTCAGAATTGTGTGGTAATCATTTTACCAACTGACACCCTCTACCCACAACCTTCAATGTTTCTATCTTCTTTCTGTATCTGAGACTCACTTCAAATGTCCTTAGATCTTTACTACAAGCAGAAGAGAAAAAAAAAAAACCAACCAAATAGACAAAAGACCAGGTTGAGAGGCTTGTACAGAGATGGACTCATGTCTGCTGGCTGCACTGAGCATTTGTACAGGAAATTCCAACATGTGTGTCTTGGAGCTTCTTCTGTCTAGCTGATTCTAGTACCTAGGGAAACATCTTCAGTCCCCCATCAAAAAAATAACCCTTGGTTTTAGTATTTCACGAGGAGCACGAGAGACAAAGGTTAGGGATATTTCAGCGAATTCTCCTATTTTCAACTGAATACCATTGCCCACTTATACTGTTTGCCATTTATTTGTTTTATTTCTTTAGATGATAAACTTCCAAAATTCTGTAGGGGACAGAGAGGGATACTTAATCACTTAGCACTTATCCAGTTCTCAGAGACGGAGAGCGCTCCTCACTGCACTCACAAAATAGACTTTGTTTGTTTCGTTTTTTAAACAAGGTCTCTCTATGCAGCCTCGGCTGCTCTGAACCAGTGGTCTTCCTGCCTCCTCTCAGGTTCCACATGCTGGGACTGCAAGCAGGTACCACCCTCAGCTTTCTAAACAACTTTTGTAACTGTCTTCCCATGTCACCTGTGCTGTGTATGCACTCTTGAATCCTCTCTTGGCTCTGAATGCAAATTGCCTTGTCTCTCAGCCTTCCTTCCTGTTGGCTTAGCTGTTACTTGTCACGCACCCTGCTTTTTAAAAATATCACTGCACACACCCATATTTTACTATATTATCCTGTGTCCTGTTCTTGGTACCATTAATTCTGTATTCTTTCCGAAACCTTCTACCCTGTTTTATTGGGGAAAGAGACAGATGTGTAGCTAAATGAGCATGCTCCATCCACACCCTGATGGGAGAGTTAGAGAGTTCCATCTCAACCTCTGTTAAAACCAGAAGACCGATGAACACTGTGATACCCCAGTGTATCTACAAGCGCCTTTACCGTCCTTGCTGCAGTTGCTTCTCAGGAGCTTGTTAGACAAGCTATGATGCCTTCCTATGTCTACGGTGCAGGCAGTGCACAGCATGGAGAGCAAAGGTACTTGGCCACAAGTACGGCACAGATTCCCTGATTTTTTTACCCAGAGCCATTTGCTCACATTGGTATCGTGCCCTGGGCCATCCTGAGGACAGCTGAAACCAAGAGCATGACATGCCCGGACCTCCCAGGGATTACAGAAAGATAAGACTCTGTTCATCTGATCCCTATTTTGTGTCTATCTATAGAGATAGGGCACTGAAAATGTAATCTGGTGCCCGTCTCTTCCTTGTTACTCCGGTCTTTCTTTGTTCCCACTGTTAACTTTGGATATCTGGAGCAGATACATGCAGACACAGACTGGATTTGAAGCACCTACAAAAGGGTTATGAAAGGGAGGGAATTCCCAGTGCTGGAAAAATAAGAGTAAGAGTGAGCCTTGTACCTAGGCTGAAGGAAGGCTGTTCTGAAACAAACACTGGGTGTCTGGATGGCATTGGAAGCTGGCTGAACTATGACTTTTTCCCTGGCAAGTGAGGTCAGTAGCTCAGATGACTGACTGTGGGACATGAGCACTCCCTGCTAACCCATGGCTTAGTGACACACACTGTGAAGGAAGTCTCTGCTATTCACCTTGGGAACAGAAAGTTCCTGAGAAATTATGACTGGTACACCGACTCAAGGGCTGACGCACCACAGAGTTTAAAAAGAGCAAAAGACGGCTTTCAGAACAAAATAGTTAGCTGAGAGTGAATGATAAAAAGGAATACAGGTGATACTGTGAGCAGACTAAGCTTGATAAAATGCACACAGAACATTATATAGCCCCTTACTGCATTCTTTGGTGCATTATAATCCATTCTGTAGCTCTCCAGGCTGGTTCATTCACCAATGAAGGCCCAGGCAGGTTCAAGACGTTGTCATTGTTGGTTATTAAAAGATCTTCCAGTCCTAGATGAACATTACTGTGGAAATGAAATATTTCAACAACAAAAGTGGACCAAATTAAACATTTCAACAATTAAAATGGCCCATTTAATGTAGGCATCCACATTGAAAATTTCATTTTAGCCTAAGGTTTTTCTCTTCTGGTCCTATCTTTCCTTAAACTCCAGATCTGACATTGAGATTTCCCTCTTCTCTCTTCTGCTTCAAGGCGATAATAAGGCAACAGAAGTTCTCGTTTGGTGGTCACAGATAAGTAGTGAGACTATTTTGTGTATTGTATGGATGCATCACTCATCAATAAAAAAAAAGCCTAGGGCCTATAGGAAAGGGTAGAATAGAAGGCAGGACATCAGGGAGGCAGAGAGTATTCTGGGAGCAAGCCAAGTGTGAGATTTGTCCCGGGAACATGGAAGACAGAAGCATGGGACCTGAGCAGAGGTAAGCAGCCACAGGAAAGAATAGAATAGATTAGAACAAATAGAGTATCAATATTTGCTCAGAGGATGAACCAAAGTTTATGACCAAGGTGATTGTAAGTATATTTTGAGTCTCAGAGTCATTATTCCAGAAGTTTGGGGGTGGGAGGAAAAACTTTTACACAGCTTTGTAATCAAAGAGTAAAGCAGACCAAGATGTGACAGGATCCAGACCTGCTCAGTGCCATCCCACTCTGCTCTCTTGGTCTTCCTGCTCAGGGTATTACTTTTCTCCAAGAGGGAATAAAGACAAAGGTCTGAACACCACCACTATCCTCTCTGCTTTTGCTGCAATCTCTGTGACCTAATTTGGAGAGAGGTTCTCTCCTCCTCCACAAGAGAAGTAGATTGAGATGACTCCACCCATGCTCCTCTCCCTGGATTCTTCCCTGTTCTCTGCTGTATCTGTGGGTAGCTGATGATAGGTGATGAAGTTCCTTGTCATGCTTTGGCCTTTTGCACTGCCCTAACTCCAAGGGGTTTCCTCTATCCAGGCTCTAGGAAGCTGCAGTGGAATGAGCCTTCTTCCCAACTTGTAAATATTTTTGTATTTGTAAGGCTCGTCATTAAACTAAAGATCTTGAGATGACATCTTGGATTATGTGTTTATGGGCTGGTCCTCAGTTAGTGACACTAATTGAAGGTGGTAGAGACTTTGGAAGGCAGAACACATTTCAGGAGAGGGATGATATAGGAGGAAGTAATTGGAGAAAGTAGGGCACTGGTGAGTATACCTCTGAAGGCTACATCAAGTTCCCCATTTCCCACTCTCTTTTTGCTTGATAGCCACCATAACATATAGAGCTTTGCTCCGCCAGACACTCCTTCCCATGATGCTCTGCTTTATTACAGGCTATAGGGTCTTGGGGACAATTAAGCATTGCACGAAGCCTCTAAAACCACAACCCCAAACATAGCTTTCCTCCTTTGGAGTTGGTTACTCCATTTTTCCCCCACAGTGATGAAAACCAACATAAGATGCTAAGTAGCTATAGAGACAGAGATGAGAGGGAGACCATAGATGAAGGATGGCCCAGAAGGCGAAGAACAGATTCTTCCCCCTCACTTCTCCTGAAGGCGTAGGGTGCTTACAGACTCCTCGGCTTGAGCCCAGTGTTCTTTTGATATGGCTCTGCTCACCTCTGAAATCCTCATTTTTCCAACCATTCAATTTGTGGTGATTGATTATAACAGCCTCAGAAAATTACACCCGAGCCTCAGTGGAAGCGAGGTAGAAATCCATTTTAAATATTGTGCTTAAGAGAAATAAATTCTAAAATCATCTTAGTGCCTTTGTAAAGGGTTTGTTCTCTCCTACGAAGGTTGTCTATATGCCCAGCTTTTCCTGAATCAAGATCAGGTCAAGGGAATGACTTGGACTGATGGCAGGATTAATCTTGCCAACTTGGTAGGACAGAAGAGATAGCTAGAACTTTAGTGAAGCACACACACCTGTGGGTGTGCCTGGGAGAGCATTTCCAGAACTGATTAGATCATAAGGATGCTGATCACATGGTGACTTTATTCCATGATGGATTCACAATGTGATCATGTTATTGGGAGGGGGTGATAAATATTAGTTGGGACAGGAATGGAGTAAGTCACTGGAGGCATGGCCTCCAGAACCTTGTCTTGCTCTGGCCCTGTGTCCTTCCCTCTCTCTCCCATCAGTCATGAAGTGATAAACCATGAGCAAAGTCCTCTCTTAAGTCATCTCTGTCAGTTTTTGGCCATAGTGATGATAAAATTGACTAACAAGTGGGCTCCGTACCTTTGTTCTCTCCTCTGCCTAACAGAATGCCTTGGTGCAGGAGACGTGCAACTCTGTGGCTTCGGTAATTGTTTGAGGCCCTCTCTGGAGATAAAATGTTCATAATGATCTCATTTGCATGTGGTGTTCTCGAGCTCCTGTTTCCAAGTAACTGTCTGTACATGTTTGCTTCTTTCCCTGGGAAATTTAATATTGTTGTTTCTCCCAGGGGCATTCCCAGAGAGATGAGGGAACAGCCTTCTCTGGGTGCTCCTATAGAAAGAGGATTCCCCACACAGATGAGAGATAAGAGATTGATTAAAATATTTAATGCTGAATTGGCTCCCCGTCCTGGCATCCAGGCTGATGACTCGTGAGAACTTAGGCTTCTTAGTGGAACTTGGGGTTTTGGTCTCCAATTCCTAGGAGTTATAAAGATGCCAAGAAGCTAGTGAGTTCGCTGGATGTGGGGCACAGTCAGTGCTGGGTCACTTCCAGGGTCACGCTGCTGCCTCTGCCACCCTGTCCAACCCTTCCCTGTACCACTCAGATTCTCATCATTGAAAAAGAAGGGTAAGCGGGAGTGGGAACATTATCTGCTCATCCAACAGACAGCTGTTAGGACATAACCATATGTCAGAACTTCTGCTGAGTGCCAGGGCTCTAAACACTAAGCAAACAGTCCCTGACTAATGGAACACAGTCTGTCACCAAGCCACATCTTTCTCCTGAGATTCCCCTCTTTTACTTTAAAACTCACCCAGATGCCCACTGTCTACCAGAGACACCAACCATAGTCAGCGCTGTAGAGGTGCCTAGAGAAGTGGGGTGACACTGGGTAACTGTGTCCCCTGTGTCCCCTGACCCTCTAACTGTCCATGGGGCATTGGGGTCATAAAATTAAATGATTCCTCAGCTTAAAAAAATTACCATTTTCCAAGCAAGCACCACAGGGGCCTGGCAAATTCTAGCTCTGAGGAACAGTTTGCTTGGTTTCAGATCCTAATACAATTAATACCAAACTTAGGGATTTTGTTCAAATCATATAATCAATAAAACAACAGTACCCTCACCAGCAAAAAAAAAAGATGACATTAGTTCTAATACTGCCTCACTCCTTGGTTCTAAATAAGATGAAAGAGCTTATCGTGTAAAAGCCAGGAGAGGAGCCTGCCAGAGTTAGCACGGAAGAAATGTCAATTAAGTCGCTGTGAGTGTCTATGAATTGCTTTTGCCAACTCACAATCCAACTGATCTGGCCCATTCTTCAGTTAGTTGTAGGAGATGACAATGGAGCATGCTTGAAAGTTGGGGGAAATTCCATTTGACTTCAAAGTACTTTGATAAGTGACCATACAACGCCTGCAATCTCGTGGTCAGGACTGAAGCATAGCAAACTCCGGACATTGATTGAAGCAAAACTCAGCTAAGAGGAACAGATGAGAAGCCATCATCACACTGGGCCTGGAACTGACCAAAGAACCTAAGGGAAATTGTAAAAAGAACCAGGAGATTATGGCATGGTTAATCGAAGAAAAGAGGTTTTCCAACTCTCTGAGTCCTTAGCTGAGGACCAGACATAATGTGAGTACTGGGAATGGCCCAAAGTAAACTGGAACAAACTGGAACTTTAGATACAGGGCAGGAATTGGAGCAGAGAATGGATACAGCCAGGAAGGGAGGCGGACTTGTGCCAGACAGTAGGGATAGAGGTGGTGAGAAGGTTGAGTGGAACCAACTTGCCAAGGATCTGGAGGTCTGTGTCCTGGGCAGGGGCAAACTGATGGAGCCTTACTTAACAGCTTGTAGGTGACTCAAAGGGACGACTCAGCTGGTGGCAGACATAGCTCCAATGGCCAAGGCTGACCACCTGTGCCCCATGCCCAGACTCTCACCCCACCTGGTTTATGATAGTATCTACAGTGCCCAAGGGGCTCCAGATTAAGTTCCCTGGGAAGGCTGACATCAGACCCAGTGCTTGCTTTCAGATGCACGTTCTAACCAGCCATGCAGCCTTCCCCAGCAGGGAAAGCCATTAGGACAGAGAGACTGGATACCCTAGATCATCGGTTCTTAACTTGCAGGACATGAGCATTGGAAAACATGCATTTCTAATAGTCTTCAAAACTGAGACATGGCTCAGTAGCAAAATTACTAGTTATGAAGTAGCAAGGAAAATAAATTTATAGTTGGGGGTTCCTAAGACAATGGAGATATATGTTTGCCAATGGTTGCAACCCACAGGTTGAGAACCATTAGCCTAATCTTTCTAACCTAAACCAGAGACTCTGTGAAGAGGGCAGTGAGAGGAAGAGAGCAACGGTGATAAGAGTGACTCGAGTCTTCTTGCTGGAAAGTAACAGAACACAGGGACACATTCGCATCAGAACAGAGGAAGTGGGACCAGCAGACAGAGATAACCAAGCAGGAAGGTCAGCTGCCTGCAATCTGTCAGACATTGGATCTCTCAGATCAGAGATGGAGCTCAAAGGTCACAGAGTCCTCTCACATTACAGGTGAAGAAAGACCAGACTCACTGGGTTCCAGTTACCTGCCCAAGGCTATGAAGATAGGTTTGAACCGAGACTCAACCTAGTGTGGCAAATCAAAGCTCTCTACCCCACCACAGTGTCTCTGTTCATCCCCCTCTCCCAACCCCCACCATGCACTGCTGTGGGGAGTGGCTTGCAGTTAGGGCTGTGTGGTTTTGACTCTTAAAAAAAACGTGAATTGTACATGCTCAAGTGGGGCTAATGAATCTGCAGCAGCAGTCTTCTCTGCCTAACTGGATGAGGGACAAGACGTGCCGGTGACCTGTGCTGTGTCCTTTCTCTGAGAAGCGGTTACAGCAACATCATTATTGGAAAAAGCCCCAAGACTTCGGGAAATTTGAACCACCAAATTTTCTAGGACCTTTTCTGATTCCCATTGTTTCGAATCAGATCCTTCCACAGAAAGACTTTGGAAATGTGGTTCCGCAGGCTCCCTACCCCACCCCTTCGCTGAGTCTTCTTCAAGTGCGACCTGTTTGGTTCTAGTTTCTACTAAGATCTCTTCATTTAGCAGAGGATTCTGTAAGATTATCCATCCTGGGAAGGTTTTAAGTGCTTTACATACACAGTCAGCTCTCACTGTTTGCTGTAGTTATGTTCTGTGAGGTCACAGCAAACACGGAATTAGCAAATACTAAATCACTTACTCCTTGGGCAGCCACCAAGGGCTGTTCCCAAGAACCTCTGGTTTAAGTAACATTTTTGTCAACTGGTCTTTGTATTTAATATGTTCCATTAAACATATACATAACATAATAATTCATGCTATAGCTATAACAGTTTGTACTATATAAATATAACAAAACAACACCACAAATATCAAATCAGTTATATACGGAATAAAGATTATACACTAAAATTAAGATATACTTGTGAGATATTTTAGATGTCTTTAGTAATGTCTAGAGTTTGAATTTTTTAAAAAAAGTGATTGGGGGCAGGGAGCAAGTGATGGATCTAATAAAAATTATTGGAAATTCCTTAAAAATTGAGACTCATTTAAAAAATGACATGAGATGATTTCCGTAATACCTAGAATGAATGAGAACTTGTCTTTCTTGGAGATCTTACGTCTTCCGAAAAAATAGATTTTTATCCTCAGGGAAACAAATACTTGGCCAAGGAAAAACCAGATTGTTTACTCTTCTGGCTAGCAGCTTCCCCAAGATCTGACCTTTCCAAAAGAATGGAGAAACTAAGTTAGCCAGTTACCTCTTCCGCTAGACACCTGAGAACTCAAAAATAATGACTACCTGAATCCAGTTCTACAGTGTACACAGTTGTCAAGACTGACGTATGTCCTATGATTTGTGTACTATACAATTAACAGATTATAGCTTTTAAAAAAGAGAGAGAAAAGACTGCTCTGCATAATTCTGCTCCTTAATTTCGCTTCCTTCTGGCTTACCCCAGAAGGTAAGGATCTATGTGTGTGTCGACATTCTATTTCCTTACTTCATTCCTCTTTAGTTCTGTGCAGAAGCCAAAGGAGCAAAAGCCACAGGGATGTTGAAGTATTCGCCAGCTTAATACTACCCATGCTAGGAAGGGATGGGTACGGACTTGCTGTGCCGTCTGCTGTGTGCCTCTTAAACATTGGAATGTGCTATGATTGTTTCAGAGAAACAGTTATGTACCACATCAAAGGACCGAACTGTAAAACCAACTACCATGCAAGGTTACGGGCTTCTCAACATCACAGAAGCTAAGCAACATGTGTGGCTCTGTGCGATGCTCTGTCTGGGCCGCAGTTCACCAGCCTTCATCCTCCTTTGTCTCATTTCATGGTACAGGATCTTGGAAGAGAAATGGGTGGAGAGACAGCTTGTGGGCTGAGACAGGAAGCTTGGAACTATAATCTGAAATGGGACTTTCTCCTTCACATGCTTTTCCCTTGACTCACCCAAGACTAATAGAATGAACCGGTGCTCTTTAGAGTATAAAAGGCAAGTCACTGAAGTCTGGTTTGCTTGTCTACAGAGCAGTAGACTAATGCTTACAGTTCTTGCTTTCCCAGATTTGCTTCAGTAGGGCGGGAGGTGCCAATAGTATGTGTGTGGTGGTGGTGGTGGTGGTGGTGGTGGTGGTGGTGGTGGTGGTGTGCTTCCAATCAGGCCCAGGAGTGTGAGCAGTGTGGGTTTATAACAGGGGAGCATGCACCCCAACCGGCTGCTCCTGCTTTTAATGCTTCTCTCGGGTTAAGATTTGTTCTGTGGCATTCGGAGTGACATTGTGTAACCGGGACTGCCAGATGGTAATCATAAGCCTAATTTCCATTTGAGGTTTGTGTCGCCTGTCTCTGTCAATTTATGTTCTCGGAGACTGGTAAGAGTTTCGGTCTCTGGCAGCAGCCGATGCAGCCAGCCTTTCGGAATCAAACACCAAACACCGTGAATGAATTTAAGATTTCTTCTCCTTTGCTTCCCGATGCCTGAAAAGCATCTGTGCTGTGGATTCTTGCTTCAAGGACTATTTGTGTGCTGTGTTCACGAGGAAGGCAACCTTTGTGTGAACTCAGGTGCTCCACACACCTGTGCTACACGGTTCAGGTTCCCAGAGAGGATAGCTTTGAGGGAATTAGAAAGGACACAAATGAGAGCAGGTAATTAGCAATTCTACCAATAGAAGTCCAAATACCCAAAAGATGGCTGGGGTGGTGTCACATCTATTTAATCTCAGCTCTTGGGAGACAGAGAGGAAAACCTATGAGTTCTAAAGCAGCCTGGGGTACACGGTAAAACCTTTTCTCAAGGGAAACACACACATACAGACACACACACACACAGATAGACACACACACAGACTTACACACACAGAGACACACACAGAAACACATAGACACACACAGACACACACAGAGACACACATACACACACAGACACATACCCAGACTTATACACACAGAGACACATACACACTAACACACACACACACCTACTCACACATACATGCACACATGCAGAGACACATACATACATACAGACACACACACCCCTACTCACACAGACACACACATCTACACACCTACACACACACACACACACACACACACACACACACCCCAAACCAAACAACATCAAAAGCCCCAGTAACTCCAAAAAGGTTTTTGGTTGGTTTTGGATGTTAGAGAAGGAAAGTGATTCAAACTACTTCATTGGTACATTTGAATGCAGCACACAACACTGTGTCTATTTTTTCTTCTTTTTTTTAACCTTTGTTCAAGGGAAGTTGGACTGGAAGGCATATAGCTAGTTAGAAGAAAGAAGGCTTTCTATACAGTGTAGATCATCTCTCAGCTTTGAGGACTATGCCAGAGAAAAGGACATCAAATGGTCCCTGGATGCAGCAACAGAGAAACAGGCTTTCAGAGCATCCAGGCCAGCAGTGCCTGGCCTCACCTTGGCAGGCTGGACACAGAACTATGTCTCCAGTGAACTACTCCCTTCTGAGAAATGCAAGGGTCACAGAAGCCTTCAGTCTCCAGAGAATTCCTGTTAAGGAAGAAGAGACGAATGATCAGAGTCTCAGCCATAGACGGGGCACAGGAAGTGACTGTGCACATAGCCAGCTAGTCAGTCAGAAGCAGGTATAAACCAACAGAATTTGACCTAACCTCCAGGAACTTAAAATCTAGACTTCCTTATATAAAAGAGATGCCAATGTAGTCTGTTCTTTATTCTTCTGAGATCAGACATGGAATGCCAAAGGGAAAATGCAGACGATGGAGAACAGTAGCTTGGAATGTAGAAATACGAGCTCTGGATGCCAGTTTTCTGCTTAAAAAATGGACTTGATTAATCACACGTCCTGCAAGCCTTCCTGATGGCTGCTTCTTCTCCTTTCTTGCCCATGTTTATTTAAATCTATTTATTGAAAATGTCACACTGAACAGAAAGCAATACTCCTCATCATAAACAAAAGGTAGCTAATAGAAAGTTAGTGGGTTCTGTGGTGTCTCACACATCCCAGCTGCTCTGAGTGCTTGTCTCACTCCTGGTCTGGACATCAGCTCATGGCCTGGGGAAATCACAACAGTGGCAGTATACTGAGCCTCTCTTGTGGGCTAGCACTTCTTAACAGAAGCACAGCATCCCCTAGAACCAGCATACACAGCATCCCCTAGAACCAGCATACACAGCATCCCCTAGAACCAGCATACACACCTGACACTCCAGCGGTGCTAGTCTAGACCCCCCTTCTGTTTCTTGCTTAACACAACAGGGAATCCACACCTATGGCCCCCTTCTCTGACTATACCTTCTAGGTGTTCGCAGCTCCCCATTCTCTTGCTCCCACACCAAGGCACAGTCTAGGCCCACTCAATAGGCTCATCCTCATAAGCCTCACATCTACCCGCCAGGTTAATGTTGGCTCATGTGAGATAACAGGCAGACCAGGCTGATGGGACCCAAACAGTGTCCAAAGGCCACGAACCCTTAACATCATAAGATCGTGAAAAGCAGCCTGGTTCTTGGTAGAGCACAGGTTGGAAACCCTGTTTCAGGGTCACAGGTTGGTGACCCTGGTTCTCAGACACTAGGCTCCCGACATGAGACTGCTGCCCTCCATAGATTTGTGGACCTCAGTCACTTAAGGGCAACACCCCAAGCTCCTCCACAGGTAGAGGATGTGACCACCAGTCATGTAGCCTCAAGACAGATCTCCATTTGAATGAGGTACCTAAAGGCCTGAAGGGCTTAGCCAATTAAGCTTTCCTTCCCAGACACTCCTCCCTGCAAAAGTTATTTAACCTCACACCCACCCTGAGAAGAGGGGTATGGTTTTACTCACTCCACCACTCTCTACCATGACAATAAATGCTTTAAAACCATGGACCATCTCTTTTCATTGAAATATGCTGATGGAGAGCAATGGAGAAGGCCATCACCTAAAGAGCCAGCCGTCTAATCTCCCATAGAAGGCCTCTCAGCACTCCTAGCCATGGCCTTCACCAAGCCAAGCCGGCCGCTCTCCCGACAAACCGAGGATTCCTCTCCTTGGGATCCAGTCAGAGCGTGCCCTCCTTCCCACCTCAGCTCTGGGCTACATCTCAGCTCTTCCATAGCTCCTGGCGGTGCCTGGGTGTTCAAGAGCCTGAGAACCAAATAACTGTCCCTGGGACCTCAGACTGCATTCCCCCACCCCCAGAGTGGTGTCCCAAGGCTTACGCCTGCCTGGTGTGAGGTAAATGCAGTCAAAACTCCCATGTCTGGCCTCCCGGAGCAGCCTGAGCCCTGTGGTGGAACATACTCAGACCCTGCCCCCTTTAACCATACAAGGATTGAGGTCATTGTCTTGGTGGTATAGCTGGCAAGAGACCAGGGGACAGGGATGGGGGGGGCGCCTCGGCGGGGGTAGGAGCCCATGTTTACCAGCTGCTAGTTAAGGCTTTTGGCTTTGGCAGGTCTACCAGTGCTGCTCTGGCTGCCTTCTCCCGGCTTCCAGTAACCCACCATTCTGTTATCACTGTCTTCCTATGTTAAGAGAATTCTGGAGAAAGAGAGATGGCTAGGTCAATGGCATCCATTTCAGCCTGGAGAGATGGCTCCAAATTCCCAATCCTGGCATTCACCTATACTGGGGCATAGAACCTTCACAGGACCTCGGGCCTCTTCTCCCATTGATGACCAACTAGGCCATTCTCTGCTTCATATACAGCTAAAGCAACAAGTTCCACCATGTGTTTTCTTTGATTGGTGGTTTAGAGTTACAGAGACAAAGTTTGGGGCAGAGACTGAAGGAATGACCAGCTAGAGACTGCCCCACTTGGGGATCCATCCCATAAACAACCACCAAACCCAGACACTATGCCAGATGCCAACAAGAGCCTGATGACAAGAGCCTAATATAGATGTCTTCTGAGGGGCTCTGCCAGTGCCTGGCAAATACAGAAGTGGATGCTCACAATCATCCATTGGACGGAGTACAGGGTCCCCAATGAAGGAGCTAAAGAAAGTACCCAAGGAGCTGAAGGGGTCTGAAGCCCCATAGGAGGAACATCAATAGGAACAAACCAGTACCCCCAGAGCTCCCAGGAACTAAACCACCAATCAAAGAAAACACATGTAACCACATTCTTAAAGGCAAGATCTCATACAAAATCATGAAGTAAAGATGGCTCTCTTTCTATAAAGACACTTCCTTATTAAGTATAGTTGAGATGCAGCTCATGATGAATGTTCCTTCACAGTCTTGACAGATTATTATAGCCGATTTCTCTGAGGTTTGGATACTCTAGCTTATACATTGTGAATCATTAATGTGTAATGTCTTTTCTTTATTTAATCACACATTTTAGTGTGCATGCAAATGAAACTATGGGTTAATATGAAGTGATTAGATGGATGCTATCTTGGAGCCAGGGTGATAGTTTAGTGAAGAGATATGAGTTTCAGTCCCGATAATCCTAACAAAGCCTGGTGTGATCGAATGCACGCCTGGGATCTGAGGGCTTCTATGAGGACACGGAAGAATTCCCAGGAGCTTGTGGGCCAGAAAGCCTGGAGTTTGTAGCAGAAAGAGATGAGGCCCTCTCTCAACCAAGGTGAAAGATTAGGGCTGACAGCAGAGGCTGTCCTTTGACCTTCACCATGTATGGTGGCACATATATTTGTACCCACCCATCTGGAACACATGTGCACACACGTTGTACATATACATACATACATACATACATACATACATATATTCATACATACAGCAGGAGGAAGAAGGAGAGGGAGAGGGAGAGGGAGAGGGAGAGGGAGAGAGGGATAGAGAAAATAGTATCTTGAATCTAGAATATCACTACTGACTTCCCTTCTGGATCTCCGGTTCCATACAGTATTTGTGTCATATTATTTGTAAAAACTTTATAATAAGCTTTTCAATTGATCTTGTTATTTTGAGACAAATACAGATACATATATGAGAGCATTCAAAAAAATAAACAAAGATATCTCATGTACTGGTGTTCTCCAACGTTAACATCTGGCAAGCTATAGAGTCCAGTCTTCCAACTGGATATTAGTTGACATTGTCATGGTTAAGATACAGGACATGTCGATCACTGCAAATATCCATCGAAGCCAGCTCACTCTGCTCCCATCTCACCACCTCTTTAGCCCCTGAAAAGCTCTAATGTCTTTTCCACTTCTATAATATTTTTCATTTTTATGATTATTGCATAAATGCAGTCATGTGATCAGTAAATTTTAGTTCCTTTTTACTCTGACATTTATAGTTTCAGGGCTCCTGTGATGGAAATATCTCAGCCCTTGATCAGCTTTTAGGATTCTACTTTGATTGGTCTCGTTAAATCTGTTTATTATTCTTACATGATATTTTCCTGGATCATCATTTTTCCTAACTGGGCACGTCTGTCTGTACAGCTGCTTTTGTGGCTACCTCTGTCCTGCTGTATGCCTGCATACATAAGCACAGTCTGCTGGAATCCCTACTTCCTCAGTGTGACGGAGGAACAGAAATCTGAGCCCCTTGCTTTCCCTTGCTTTTGCTACTGTCCAAAATATTTCTCCAGTGTGTCTATAGACAGTAAAGCTCTAAGTCTTAACCATCAAGCCTGAATTACTACATTGAAAGGGAGAAGAAAAATCTATTACAATATCTCCTGGTTTTTCTTGGTGCTTCTGACTATATGGTCCAGGGGGCTTTATTTAACTGAGGCTTCTGTTTAGAGACTTTGTGCGGTTACTCTTTTAGGAGATTCTCTGGTAATAAGCTATGTTAGCTTTCCTTTACCTAAAAATCCTATGATTTCTTCTTCATCCCTCCAAGGAGTGGTAAGGGCTCTCCTCTGGTTATAGACCATTATCTTCTCTTTTGTATATTAGTATAGTGGTAAGTTCTTTTGGGCCTCTTGGAAAGGCACTGGTCCTATTTATAAAAGTGCTTTCTTCATGGGCTCATGTAGCCTAATTACCGCCTGGGGACCCACTGTCTACACCATCTGTACTGGCTGGTTTTGTGTGTCAACTTGACACAAGCTGGAGTTATCACAGAGAAAGGAGCCTCCCTGAGGAAATGCCTCCATGAGATCCAGCTGTAAGGCATTTTCTCAATTAGTGATCAAGAATAGCAGGGCCCATTGTGGGTGGTGCCATCCCTGGGCTGGTAGTCTTGGGTTCTATAAGAGAGCAAGCTGAGCAAGCCAGGGGAGGCAAGCCAGTAAGGAACATCCCTCCATAGCCTCTGCATCAGCTCCTGCTTCCTGACCTGCTTGATTTCCAGTCCTGACTTCCTTTGGTGATGAACAGCAATGTGGAAGTGCAAGCTAAATAAACCCTTTCCTCCCCAACTTGCTTCTTGGTCATGATGTTTTGTGCAGGGATAGAAACCCTGACTAAGACACCATCTCATTAGAGAGCAGGGTTTCAACATGAAATCAGGGGAGATACAACTAGTCCTTCCTATGGGTGGGGTGGGGCTACAATCTCTCTGCAGTGTTTGTCTGGAGGAGAACAGTGATTGTTTGCAGGTTTTCTGCCTTGCTAGGCTTCCCATCTTCTGCTTTTAGCTGGAGAGAGCAGCCTTTTCAGAAGAGGTGAGTTATTTGCTCATTCATTCATTCATTCATTCACTCATTCGTTTCACTGAATCTGTTTGTGTTTTTGGATGACCTTTTCATCTGGGATATGGTTCTGAAGGAAAACCTAAGGGCTTTGTGGTTTGTAGCTCACCTATATCCCCTTTTCTTCTTTGCAGGAAAGGCGCTCTTCCATGGAGTTCATCCTCCACTGATGGATGGATGGAGACGGCATGCAGCCATTCATTCACAAATGATTCTCATGTTATCTTGCCCTCCTTAGTGATCAACACTGCTGCCACAAAAGTGCATTTAGGGAGAACTCTTTGCACACAAAGCTGTTAGAAAGAAAGAAAGAAAGAAAGAAAGAAAGAAAGAAAGAAAGAGGAAGACCAAATGTAACTTCTCACCAACATATTTAAGAAGGTTTAGTCTTGGTTATGTTTAAAAAAAAACACTGTCGTAAAGGTGAGTAATTTTCTTTCCACATCTAAATATAAAGTAAGTGAGAGAAGCTGGTGCCCACTGTGTGACAGAGTTAACTCTGTTTAGCTATTTAGTATAGAGCATGTGGAACAGGCAGATGATGTCCACTCCTACACCTTCTACCCACTCAAATGACAAAAAAAGTCTACTTTTCATCATTTCTGAACACAGCATCTCCATCCACCCCGTCCTTCAAGCTCCAAATCTGAACCCTTCAGTCGCCACTCCCCTGCCTCTACGCACGCCAACAGGAAGACTTGTGAGCTGCACCCAGCCAAACTTGTCTCCCTGTCTAACAATGGTAGCCACTCTGCTCACTCCTTCCGTGTGAGCTGTGGATGGTGTGCCTGCGTCAGCTCCTGCTCTGTGTTCTCCCACCACTTCAGTCCCTTCTAAATCTGAAGCCAGATCACCTTCCTCTCCTGCTGAGCACCCGCCAGAGCTTTGACACCACACTTGCCATGGAAGGCCAGCATTTCCCCCCAGACCTCAATGCCAGCCTGCCTTGTCTTTAGCCTGTCACTTTCGTGACTCACTGCACAACTGAAGTGCCACCACCCAGGCCACAGTGGCTTCTTTCTTTCATTTGAACTTGGCCCAGCTTGGTCGCCTCTGTAGGACATTTGTACTTCCGGGTGGATGTACGTGTGGATGTGGTAGGCTACTGGAGACGCTTTCGTATTCGCGCTGAGTGCGGCATTGATCAGGATGTACGGGAGCTTCTGGTGCTGTAAGAGTCATTTGGTTGCTTAGTGTTCCTATTTTTGCAGACAGTGATCTGTCAGGCTGTGGTATGCATGATAAAAAAAGGACTTTAAAATCCTCTTCTATGGTATGTCTCTGTGATCTTAGCACTTGGGAGATAGAAGCAGGAGATTCGAAGTAAAAAAGTCAATCTCTTCTGCCTACTGAATTTGAAGCTAACCTGGCCTACAAGAGAGTCTAACTCTACCACCTATTACAAAACAAACGAACATGGAATCCCTCTGATCACAATTCCTTGTAGTCCACGACGTGAGTGATCAGACACAAGTGGAATGTGTCATTTCTGAGATCTTGTTTGTGCTCCAAGCAGAAACAGGCCTCAGTGACTACTCAGGGCTGACCGCGGAAAGGAGGGAACTGCCATTGCTTCCAGCAAGGACTCTGTCACGGCCACCTTGGCCTCAGAGTATTGGGGACTACTTGATGCGCTGTCCTGCGCCCACACCTCAGGAAGGAACGAGTCTTTCCAAGGGAGAGAGGAAGCAAAATTCCACGCTGACAGGAACACAAGGTTTACTCGGCTTCTAAGATTAGAACTGGCCCCACAGAATAAAGATCTTTGTGTATATGTTCCGGTCATCATCTGAAACACTCATATACAGTGAGCACATTGTTCAAAGCAAATCTCATTACCCCCAGTCCTGGCCACCATTTGCTATTTTAGAACCCTCTTTGTTTCCGTTCTGCTGAATTAATTCAGACTGTCAAAAAGGAGAGGGCATATCAGGGCCCTAAATCAAGTCATCTGTCTGGAAACTGCCTTTCAGGAATGTTCCTTTTCTTATGCTTTCCCCAACTATTCCCCTCTGCCTTCTCCTTTTAATGAAAAGACTTCAAAGGCGCTATGTGTTTCTTCTAATGGCACACAGGCAAGAGGAGGCAGCCATTTGGAATATACATCTCTCTGTGAATGTTGGTGGATGGGGAGGGGAATGGGCAAAGTTATTATCAGCTCCTGCCATTGAAATTCCTTAATTTAAAGAAGCATTAAGCTGACTGCATTAAGAAACAGTCTTGAGTTCTCTATCTTGCGGATAGAAGTTATTGGTGAGCCACAGTAACTAGCATCTAAGAGAGAGATGCTGAATGGGATGACGGTGGTTTAGGGGGGAGGGGGATGGTACATGACTCAGGATGGGGGATGGTACATGACTCAGGATGGAAAACATGTAGGCAAAGAGTAGAAGAGGGAAAGATGCACACGGAGAGTGGGCGGGGCAGGGAGAAGCTTCCGCTGCGGAGCCGCCGGGTGACACACCTTCATCCAAGTCAGTGATGCTCCTCTCCACGGATCAAGAAGTCTAGGAAGAGGTGTGTTTCCAGCCTTCACAAGCGAGAGTCCGACCTCCAGAAGAGCACCGACGTCTACTGAGACCATCAGCCCAGGGTTTTCTGTAGCCTCTAGCCTCCTTCTTTCAGTCACACTGAGGTCCATCACAGGGTACCTGACAGTGACACAGTTGATCCTTTCAGTTATTTGTAGAGGAGGCTGCACTGTGCTTCCTGGCAGAGCACACAGTGAATTAAGGGTCTGTTTGCCAGTCGACCCTGGCTTCTCCCCAGCAGCTCCTCCCTTCTTATGCTCTGACACCCAAATGGCCTCCAGGCCAAGCACCTTCGGGAGGATCAAATCACCTTGACTTAGGCCCTCTTCTTTAAGACATTGAGCCCAACGCTATTAAAAATATGAATGCCCGAGAGAAACAAATACACAGGCAGAAACCACTGTTGTGTTTTGCTCATCCAAGCAGAGTGGGAAAACTGTTTGACAATAATAATTAATTGTGTACTTCAAAATATTGCATGTATGCATGTGTCTGTACACAAACACACCCACTCAAAAAAATAAAAAAATAAACCTTTTTAAAAGGTATAAGCACACTTTATATTGTTATAGAAATAAATTATTCATCTCAGGTTGTTTTTTGCAAATATACATGAAGCAAGTAAACTGAGTCTGAAAACTAACCATATAATTTTATATAACATGGTTATCTAAAAATGTAGAGGGTTATATAAAATGCATCAGTATTTGTGGTATACATGCCCATATGATATGGTGAATATATTTAATAATTTTGGAGGGTGGTTTATGTTTGAGCATCAAGTATTTGCTCTAATTATTATGTTTTCTGTTTGCTTGGTTATGGGTTTGGTTTTCTGTTTGTTTGTTTGTTTGAGGCACGACCTTGTTAATATGTAGGTCTGGCTGCATACAGTTTGCTAGTTACATCAGCTTGGCCATGAATTTACAGCAATCCTCCTGCTTCCACATGTCAAATTCTGGGATTACAGGCATTCGACACCACATCCACCCTAATCCATATGCTTTGGCATGACCTGCTTATGAATAAGGAGACCGTGCAGCACGTGACCTCCGTTTTATTCAAGAGGAGACATTTTTGTAGCATCAAATAACTATTCTCTTGTTAAAGTACACATTTTTTTTAAACTTACATCTTGCCTTTACTGTCATCTCAAATAAACCCAGAGAAATAAAAGTAGCAGACTACTGGGAAATCCCTGTCACTCTGTTAAAACTCTCAGAGGGAAAGGTTGTGGCAAACCGTAAATATGACAGCTAATTTCCACACTCCTGTCAGCTTGTGTGCGGGGGTTTCATTAACATGGGGAACTGAACTGGGAGCCTGAAGACTGTCACTGAATTAATGAGCTTGCGTTCATTTTATGATGACAGATCCTTTAGGGCATCTAATCACGGGCTGAGTGTTCAGAGGGAGTGTCAGGCCCACAGGAAGACCTGGGATGTGGTATGACCCAGGAGAGCTCGTGGTCTACAGCCCTCTCTGGTCTTCTTTGAATCTAATGACTTCCTTTGGTCATTTAATGAAGTGCATAGTCCAAATGACCCTCACACTTTTATTTTTTTTCCAGCATTGGGTGAGCTATCTGCTCCCTATTCAAGCCGCCGTGACTCTCTCATCTAAGAGCTGAGGGAAAAGGGAGTAAATTCACCACTTGGACGGAAGCCATGTTTGAAAGCACGCCCCCTGGAGAAGAAGCGTGCCATGCGATGGCAATGAAGATCAGTCAGACACTTCATTTCAGCCGAAATCCACGCTTTTTCCTGATCCGCGTTTCCGCAGTCTAGGATCAGTAAACACAAGAGTGCTGAGCCAGCCACAGAACAGTTGGCTTTGTGCCCAGCAAGGGTGAACTTGTACCAAACCACTGGTAACAGTCACTGCAATGTAGAGAGAGGCCTGACTTAAAATGTAAGAAGTAGCCCCGAACCAGGAGAACTGGAGAAAGGACGCCTGCATGAATAAATGAGTGTGTTACAGGAAATAGCCCTGAGTCCCATTTTAGACTAAATTCATTACACGAAAAATTGAGCTAACAAATCAAGTGCTCATTAAAAAATAATTCATTTTATGCTTCTCTTAAGTTTTTCCCCTCCTCTGGGACATTTAAAGGACAATTGATTAAGTGGTGAAGGCTGTAACCACAGCAGGACTGAAAAAAAAACTTTATTTCCTACACTATTTTCTTTCACAGTTTTTCCCTTCAAAACAAATACATGCTATTTGGTGTGTGTGTGTTTATAAGAAATAAAAATTATTTCAAAAAATACAGTGCAATATGTAAACTTGACATTTTTAAAAACTTTTTTTTCCAAAATAGATTTTATCCACAGCATCTTGAATCTGCGGCCACCACCGCTTGTGGGAGCAGGTCGGGCATCGTTAGTGATTGAATCTGCACCGGCTTTTGTAGGCAAAGAAAGCTGAAGTTCAGAGAAGGAGAGTTGATGGGCCAACATTCACAGTTCCTGCCTGGTACAGGTAAGCTCAAAGCCTCACCTTGACACCACTTAATAGAGAAGGGCTCTCTAAAAGGACAGTGGCAGCAGATGTGACTGCAAGGAAACTTTGGGCTGTGCTTCACCTTGGGCCAGCACAATGAAGTACCAGAGACCTATGCAACAGAAACTTTGTTCTGGAAGTGGTTCTGTCGGTTCTGGAAGCTGGAAGTGTGGTCCAGTTCTGGTGAGGGCTCCATTCTGTCATCTCCTCATGCCCTCAGCTGGAGGGAAACAGTGAGCTAGCTCTCCAGCCTCTTCTTATGAGGTTATGGGCCCTGTTGGTGACATCATTATCTTGTAAGGGTCAGATCTCTTTGTGCCCTCACATAAAGGGTTAGAATTGTCAACATAGGGAATCTCAGGGGATTAGACCATTCAGGGCCTTGTAGGTGGTAAATGTTGAATTGGGTTCTTGAATTCTAGAATGTTTCTACTGTTGTCAGTTAAGTCACGGTACCCTTTTAATTCCTCAGGGCGAGGGAGCATACGTACGTACGATCACCAAACACACATGTTGGACTGGATGGCAGATAATAGGGCTAGATACAAGCAGTTCCCACCTTCCTGTGTTCATCAGCAGGTACCGAGTGCACAGAGTATCTGAGACAGTTACGGTTATGTATTTCTCTGGGAAAAATTCCAATGCCGTGCTCAATTTTCTGCCTTATGAATTCCAAAGCCAAGTTTGCAGCCGAGTTGTATAGTACAAATCAATTCACCAGCTCCTCCAGCAGCAGTTTTCATGGGGCGGAAAGCAATTAAGATTTGGAGCAGGTGCTGCTTTGACTATTAATTATAAGCCCCGTGGAAGGCAGTGCAGTGATCGTGATGATTCCAGGAAACATCTCACTTCAAATTGGAAAATGTTTTCTTGCTTTTTAAAGGGACAGTGTTCAGCAAATTTGAAGTGTAGATGTTTTAATATATGCACTATATATGTAAAACTGAGCCTTTCTGGAACTTAGGTCACAAAAACCCAATCAGTTCTTAATTTAATGACTCCAGGAATGAATCTGGAGCTGGCAAACTCTGATGAGCCACCCGGTTTAAAAAATGAGGTAAAAACAAAATGATAGGGAAAAACAATGAAATAGAATACAGGCAGCGGAACTACTGAGAGAAGAAGTCTATTGTCCGTTACAGGTGTGGCTCAAGGGTATTCTCAGATCCCAAGGGATTCAGGGAACACAGGATGGAGATTGGGAGTCATGAGATAATGGGCGTGACTGCTTCTCCACTGTGAGTGCTACTCTAGCTCCTAAAGGTAGCTCACAGTTGGGTGTGTATGGACCACCCTCAGCATACCCCTTACTAATCAGTTCAGCATCTTAATTACACACCCTGGCTCTTCCCTGCATCTCTGGGACAAATTAAAATACAGCATTTCCAAATAGCAAGAGAGAGAGAGAGAGAGAGCGAGAGAGAGAGAGAGAGAGAGAGAGAGAAAGAGAGAGAGAGAGAGAAAGAGAGAGAGAGAGATATGAATACAAAACTCAGGTCACACAGAGTCTGTCAGGAAGCCATACCCTAATTCACAACAAACTGGAGCAGATGAAACCGGGGAGAGCAAGGAACACAACAGAAACACAGTGGGGGTGGGGGGGATGGCAGGATGAAGATTGTTTTCAGAGGGAACAGGAGACCACACACTCCTGGAGCCAATAAAACAGCTTGAAAGCACGACAACGGGAGGTTTGGGAAATTAAAACCATAATCGTTCAAAAGGTGTGCTAAAAGAACAGACAGGTGTAAGGCACAACAGGCTGGAGAACAGAGCTATTCTCTGAAATGATAGGCAGACAGACAGGGGAGTAAAAATTTTGGAGACCGGATCCCCAAAGTGTAGCATCTATCAAAAGAAGGGAAGGGACAGAACTAACAGAAAGTCTTCAAGAGACCAGAACAGTTCACGAGCAGAGCTATAACATCAATTGATTTGGTTTCATTTCTACTTTTAAAAATGAAGTATAGGAGTAATGGCAGTAAGTGGATTCCATTCATTTCATGGATACTGATACTCGAGAGAAAGTCCCATCAGCCCGGAGCTGCTGCATCCGTCTTAGGAGAGTTACAATCGTGGCAAAGCAGGCTTAAGGAGATGGAGAAGCCGCAAGCTAACAACACCTCTCAAGTGAAGCATTAATGTCAGGAAACATGGAATCCAAGGGGAAAGGAGAAAATAAAAGGCATACTTCATTGTGTAAAGGGGCAGCTGTCTAGGAAATTCTAACAGGAATCTACATGCTGCCAATATGTCACCTGAGCTATGTAAATAAAGATGGTGCAGCACAAAGGAAAATATGCAAATTTATTGCCAACTAAAATAGGTATATAAAATGCAAAAGGCACAATTAATACATTTAATCTACTGATCATAATTACCAGCCACAGGATATTATTTAAATATAAAAGTGTACAGATATAAGTGCATAATTTTAAGTACACAATTTTTTAAAAAATTGTCTTCTTCTTTTTGTTTGTTTAAACACAGAGAGTATCTAAGTAAATTCTGACGTTGCCAGGCAAGCACAAATTAGATGGGTCGCATTCACTGCTCATACACAAAATAGAATTAATATTAAAGGGCAGAAAAATAAAAAATTTTAAATTTGACTGAAGTTCAAGAACTCTAAAACATTTCTAGCTAAAATGAAAGTCAAAAGTACCATTTAGATATCACAGTAGCTCTGTGCTGTGACAAAGCTATCCAAGATACATGCGAAGGGAGGAACGGGCTTGGGGGGGGGTGTCTGTCAGCTAAAACAGACCTTGCTTTGCATGCATGTGGCTCTGGGTTTGATGCTCAGAACAGTAAAAACCAAACAAGCCAATAAGACGACAGATTGATGTTGGCTAATGGTTACTGAGCTCCCAGGCTGTGGTCTTTTGACTCCATTGATTTTGGACCTGTGTTACCATGGGCACCAGGGCAAGGAGCCCATGTAAAACAAAACTGCTTTTCTAATGCTGTTTGAGGAGATGGGGGTGGGGGTTGTGTTTGAGGGTGGTGATGAGGAAGAGAGGGGAGGGAGAAGAAGCAGGGGAGAGGACAGGGAGGGAAGGGCCAGGACCCCAAGACATCTTTCAAGGTCATTTTGCAGAAACCAGTAACCTTCCTCTGCCTAGGATCTCCTACAGTGCCTACTATCTCCCAAGAGTGCCATAAAGCCTCTAGGGATGCTTATGGTCCTCCAACAGACACAGTGAGCAGAGAACACAGAAAGAGTTGCCAATGGAGGAGAGTATCTCGACCTACACACTCATTTTGTAAGAAAACGCAGAATTCTTTTAGTACCCAGGGTCTGAAACCTGATTCAAATGACTCATCCAAATAGAAGAACATACTGACCCCATAAAAAATCTAGGGTAGGCTTCAGATATTTTTGGACCTCCAAGAATATCTGAAGACTTGTTATTATTCTTGTGATTATCTATTCTTTTTTCCCTCTATGTCTTCCTCATTTTCAGGATGTCACCTGTGGTGCCCAGAAGGGATCCTCCTTGTAGAGAGTCCCTGGCTCACTCCAGTGTGCCAGTTTGGAACATGGAGTGAAATGTTCCGTTTAAAATCCAAAGAGTAATGCCTAAACAAAGCTATCATTCTAGAAGCAGAGAGGATGGCAAAGAAAACCCTAACTCAGGTAAACCAAGCAAGAAGCCCCAGAAAAAGAAAGAGCAGTGGCAGCCAAGAAAACAAAAGGTCTCTAACTCAGATGATGGCTAAGAGAACACCTTTAGTAAGCCTCAGAGAGCCGGGCAAAACCGTGCCTGGTGACAAGGGAAGGCCTTGAAAACTAGAAGAGGGTATGTTTGGTGACTTTGCCTAAAGTAAAATACTGAAAGGAAAAAAAAAAACAGAGGAGATAATTTTCTGTGAAGATCCAAATAAATTAATCTTAGAAGATAATATATGAGTACTCTTGCAAAGCACACTCAAGTACCTCGTGAGGCATTCTTGTGCTTGCACGCATGTACACATGCACGCAGAGTTTTTTAAGTGTCTTACAAATGATGCTTGATTCAGAACTGTGGCTTCTGAAAACTCTCAAGAGATGCTTCCAATATTTCATTAACTACCCTGAGTGTAAAGATATATTTCCTAATGCCTTTCATGGGTTGGCTTATTTCTCATACGGATTAAAGAAATTCATATAAACGGACTCCTGCAACTGATAAGGAAATGCCGTAAAGAATACAGACTCAAGATTTATATACAAAGGTTTTTTTCTTATTATTATTTGTTGGTAATTACCAATTAACTGTTTTCCATAAACAAAACCTATTCCTAATAGAAGAAAAATCCTTAGGAACATTCTAGTAAGAAAAATTTGGGGCTGAAGAGAAAGCTCAGAGGTTATGAATCCTTGCTGTTCTTTCAGAGAAGCAGAGTTTGATTCTTAGCCCTAGGAGACTGGGCAGCTCACAACTGCTTGTAACTCCAGCTCCAGGGGATCTGATGCCTTCTTTAGACTTCCACTGACAACGCCTCCCACCCTATCTCCCTCCCCAACGTGCACGCACGTACACACACACACACACACACACACACACACACACACACACACACACACACACAATCTTAAAGAAAAGAAAAACTCAGGCCACAGAAGGCAGACTTGATTGAGTAAGCTGACAGCCCGAGCTCCCGAATGTAATGTTTAGGCATCCTCTGATCTCCTCTAAAGCTCTGTGCTTCTTCTCTTGCCCAAACTAGTCATCTGTGTGGAAGAACCACCTCTTTATAGAAGAAGGAAGCTCTTCAAGTCTAAGAAGCTTGAGGATGGGGTCCAGAGTCCTGTGGGCTGAGCTGTTAGACTGGCTCGGCAGTTTCTTTGGGGTGTTGTCATACCCCACAGAGCAATCCACTTCACTGTCCTCCAGAAAGCAAAGACCTTTTGACAAGTCTCAAATGGCATTCTCAGATTTTCTGTTCTCCATCAGCTGCATGCTAGCCAGAGAGATGTGGCATGGCCCACCATCAGGGATGATATGATTGTATAAGGGCTGGGCTTCCTGCCTATCTGCTTTCCCCCTGTCAGGTCGGCTATCTTGAACGCCAGTGACGAGTGGGGGCTAAGGCAGGTTAAGAAACGTTGCTGTTGTAAGGAGTGGAGTTACCTATGTTTGGAGCAGTCCGCATCAATTCCTGCCCAGAGTCACACCATCAGCTGCATTCCAGAAAAGGCCCCATCCACCTTTGATCATTAGCCCCAGTTGCTGCTCCTCGGGTACCAAATCTGACTTTAGAGCCCACTGACTTCAGTTAAAAACACATCAATAGTGATTTTTTTTTAATATTTAGGGGCAGGTTCTCAGGACCTAACCCAGCTGACCTAGAACTTACCATCATCCTCCTGCCTTAGCTTCTGGAATGCTGGAGTTGCAGATGTGAGCCTCTGCACTCAGTTATCACTAACGACTTCAAAACAAAACAAAACAAAACAAAACAAAACAAAACAAAACAAATCACAGTGTGCTTAACCTCCATTAGAATTCCTTGGAGACCTATAAACAGTGGGGATTCCGCTCTAGTACACTGAGAACAAAGGTTTCCTTAGAATAGCTATACGCAGCTGACCTTTGTTTTGTTGTGGTTTGTTTTTTGCTTTGTTGTTGTTTGTTCATTACCAGTTGATCCTCCCTCGTGCTTCAAAGTTTTGGGTTCTTCCTCACCTGTTTTCCCCACTTTCTTCTTGAACCCCGCCTTGAGCTTTTGTCAAACTGAACACCCACAATATCCTTTTTGGTAAGAGCGTTCATTTACATTTTCGTCCCTTACTTGCACCATGGCCAAATCACTTCTGAATAGAGGTCCCTTCCTTGAACCATTTATTCTCAGTCCTTCAAAGTCTTTTCGCCAGTCTGATCTCCCCCAGGCAGCATTTTCAGGGACCAAAGAGGCAGCAGAAGAGAGCCAGAGAGAAGACCAGGTAGCAAGCGGAGCAGGATGCCCCAGGGAACATTCGGTTGACCTAAGCCCTGGAAGGGGCCAGCTGGTAAACTGGCAAGTGTCGGGTACCACTGCAGGGAACAGCTGCTAGGCAGCTCTTCTCATTGGGGCCAGGTGGGAGTGCGGACTTACTGGTGCCAGAGCTCTCAATTTTTTAAGGGAAGCCAGAAATATCTCTGTTATCAGAAGCATAGCAGGCTGCCCAGACCCTGTAAATTTGTCAGCGAGGATTTGGAAACCTGCAAGAGCTAATTACTCACTGCTGCTTAAATCTTTGAGCTCCAAGAACATTGCTATCACCCACCTGGGGAACGCCTCCCTCCCACCCCCTCCGTCCCCAAACAAAGAAAGCAGATGGGAGGCCAATCAGTACGAGAGAGTCGTGGGACTGAGAACAGGAGAGCAGATTGTTTTGGGGGAAGGAGTGGGGAGGAACGAAGGTAAGTCAGAATGTGTATAGTGGGTGGGGTAAGGGTAGGTATGAAAGGGGGTCTTACGTGAAGCGTCGTTGTCGACCGTAGGACATCTCTGACACAGACCCGTATCACAATTCAGGAATTACACGAGAGAGAGGGAATCCTCACACTGACCACGACAGTTAGATGACAAGATTGAGCAAGTAAACACACAAAATGCCCAAAACTTATTGCTATTCCCCCCTCCCCCGAAACTTGAAATTAACTGAGCATGAAGAGTTTTGTCAGGTGACCCTGTTCAGGATAGGAAAGTGAGTTCTTTGGAGATGGGCCAAAGTTACTGCACTATGAAATAGGTATAAGGAATGGGAACCCAAAACCCTTGCTTCCTTACCAGGTATATGGAGAAAAAGTTGAATCTTGATTGAACAAAGTAATTATAAGAAATATTTATCAGACATCCTGAGGAATTCGAACAGAGTACATAACTGATAACACTGAAAAAATAAAGATGAAGATGGAACTGTTATTCTTTTTTTTTTCTTCAAAATTCTTGTTTTACTCCTTAGAGATATGGATACAAGTTGAGATATTTACAAATGAAACCATGTGACCCGAGGGAGGGATGCCTTAAGAGCACCGCCAAGCACAAGTGAATGGCCAAGTGAGGTTGGCTGTGAATTCACCTCTGCTGAGCCTGCATGGTGGGTATTCATACCGGTAGCTCATGTTACCTCTCAACCTATACATTCATGCAGATTTTAAATATAGCGTGTAGAGTAAAACAACGCATCTGTTATATAAATGCAATTTGCAACTAAGAGATATTTCTTGAAACAGATAAATTCCGTGAGTCTGTATTGGTCAAAGTCGGGTCCAAGTATTCTTGAGAATTAACATTTTCTTTGGATTAGGTACATGCAATTGTCAAATTTCAGAAACACCAAATGCTGCTTGTTGTCAAAAACACACGAGTATAACTGAAATACTCCAAGTATTTAAGGGCATTGTGAAACTTTTTCTTTTTTTCAATGTTAAAAGCAATCAAGGTTGCCAGGCCCTGGAGTGTGATTGAAATCCCAGCACTCAGGAGCATGGCAAGAGGCTAGCCTGGGCTACCTGACAGGATGTTATCAAAAAAGGGGGTAGGTGGGGAAGATAAAGTGTTTTTTCTATTGTTATTTTTAGATTATTTTTTCTTTTTATTTCTATAGGTGGGAATGAGGTCTCCAGACCATGCATGTGGACATACATACATGCTTTTAGTGGGAAAATCTCAAAGCCTTGCTTTATAAAATAGGTTTGCCCTGTATAAATGTAAATGTCACTTTGACTTCCTCAGAGGAAGGGATGAGATAAAGCTGTACCCGAGCTTTACAAATACTTGGCTTTAACTGAACCCAGAGTATCTCTCTGCCTAGGCCTGGAAGCTTCTAACCTCTGTCTGTTAACCTGAATCTGTCTGCTAAGCTAGGCCTAGAATGTTTCAGCCTCTGAGACTTAACTGCTGAATAAGGTCACCCTTCCTAGCTCTTTCTGAACTCTGGTTGGCTGATTCGACTCCTTTCCAAGTTGACTAATTCAAACTGGCTTCTCTCAGCTTCTCACTGAATTGCTCTGCTTGGCCTCAAATTAACTCTAACAATACCTTCTAATCTTCTGCCTTCTTCTGATTCTCTGGCTCCTCCTTTTGTCTTCACCTGTGAGCTGTCTCTGTAAAACTGCTCCATAAAACTGCTCGCCCCCCCCCCTCTAAATTTCTCTCTTATATACCCTCTCTTAACCTTTTCATGTGCATTGGGGATGTCCTATCTCTGACTTATTATGTCAAATCTTTGATGATTCATCATTTCGTCTTCCAATCAATTAGATGTCATTTTCAAACATTGGTGCTTCCTTCTAGAAACTAACTTTACCTTCATTGCTTGGGATTAAAGGTGTTTAATAAGGATGTGTCTGTATTTCAGCCAGACCATACTGTCCTCCAGGGCATGTCTGCATTCCAGCCAGATCACATAGACCTGGAAGGTCTTTGGATATCATCCCTTGCCAGAGCATCCATGCGGCTGGATTAAAATTCCTCTATAGTCCTGGAAGTATCTTCTGAAGTAGCTTGGCAGGGCTGAGAGAACACCTTATCACCTCAAAGCACAAAACAAAGTGACGATGAAGCTGATGAGCTCCAATGTGTTCCATATGCTCAGAAGAGCCCATTACTGCAACAATTCCTAATAACAGGAGCTGGAGCCGCCCTGCTCACCTGCCAAGCATAGGAAAGTGTGTGTCCAGCTTTTAAAAGGAGGAGCCATTTTGTTTCCTAAATGCTTCATATGATGTGTGTCATAGTTAAGGTTTCTATTGCTGTGATAAACACTATGACCAAAAGCAACTTGGGGAGTAAAGGGTTTATCGCCTCTTACAACTCTGAGGTCAACCTCGATCATTGAGAGAAGTCAGCACAGGAACTCCAGGCAAGAGCCTGGAGGCAGGAACTGAAGCAGAAGCCACAGAGAGATCTCGCTCACTCCCCTTGACTGTCTCAGTTTGTTTTCTCATATACTCGAGGACTGTCTACACCACCCACAGTGGGCGGGGCCCTCCTACATCAATCATTTTTTGTTTTTTTATGTTCAGTTCATTTAGTTTATTCTCTTTTTTTTAAATTATTTTTTTCTTTATTAGATATTTTCTTCATTTACATTTCAAGTGTTATCCAGAAAGTTCCCCATACCCTCCCCCATCCCCGCCCTGCTCCCCTACCCACCCCCTCCCACATAATGGCCCTGGTGTTCCCCTGTACTGGGGCATATAAAGTCTGTATGACCAAGGGGCCTCTCTTCCCAATGATGGCCAACTAGGCCATCTTCTTCCATATATGCAGCTAGAGACATGAGCACAGGGGGAACTAGTTAGTTCATGTTATTCTTCCACCTATAGGGTTGAAGACCCCTTCAGCTCCTTGGGTACTTTCTCTAGCTCCTTCCTTGGGAGTCCTGTGTTCCAACTAATAGCTGACTGTGAGCATCCACTTCCATGTTTGCCAGGCACTGGTATAGCCTCCCACGAGACAGCTAATATCAGGGCCCTTTCAGCATTATCTTGCTGGCATATGCAATAGTGTTTATTTTTGGTGGCTGATTGTGGGAAGGATCCCTGGCAGCCGCAGTCACTGGTTGGTCCATCCTTTTGATTCAGCTTCACACATGATCTCTGTAACTCCTTCAATGTGTGCTTTGTTCTTAATTCTAGGAAAGAGCGAAGAGACCACATTTTGAACTTCATTCTTCTTGAGTTTCGTGTGTTTAGTAAATTGTATCTTGGATAGTCTAGGCTTCTGGGTTAATATCCACATATCAGTGAGTACATGTTATGTGAGTTCTTTTGTGATTGGGTTACCTCACTCAGGATGACACCCTCCAGATCCATCCATTTGCCTAGGAATTTCATATATTCATTGTTTCTAATGGCTGAGTAGTACTCCATTGTGTAAATGTACCAAATTTTTTGTATCCATTCCTCTGTTGAGGGACATTTGGGTTCTTTCCAGCTTCTAGCTATTATGAATAAGGCTGCTATGAACATAGTGGAACATGTGTCCTTATTACCAGATGGAACCTCTTCTGGATATATGCCCAGTAGAGGTATTGCAGGATCTTCCGGTAGTACTATGTCCAATTCTCTGAGGAACCGCCAGACTGATTTCTAGAGTGGTTGAACAAGCTTGCAGTCCCACCAACAGTGCAGGAGTGTTCCCCTTTCTCCACATCCACGCCAGCATCTGCTGTCACCTGATTTTTTGATCTTAGCCATTCTTACTGGTGTGAGGTGGAATCTCAGGGTTGTTTTGATTTGCGTTTCCCTGATGATTAAGGATGTTGAACATTTTTTTCAGGTGCTTCTCAGCCATTCGGTATTTACATCAATCATTAATCAAGAAAATGCCCTATAGATGTCACACAGGCCAAACTCATAGAGGAGTTTTTACAAATCTAAATTAAGGTTTCTTCCTCCCAGATAAGTCTAAGTTTGTGTCATTGACAATAAACAAACAAAGAAGCATTAGCCAGAATAGTGGACATAAACAATGATCTTGGGAAGGGAAAGAAGGATGAAGACAAGGAAAAGAAGCACATGGCTTGGAAAGCAGAATAGATAATAAGACGGAAAGTAAACATAGCCATCAATGTCAGCAGGAACAAAATTATGGGTGATATTTAGTGTCATTTGTGCTGTGGAGAACAAGCCTTCCCAGCAGTGTGCCTGATGTCCGGATCTCCCCATCGTCAGTGACCAAACTGGGCAGAGATGACTAGAGACCCATAGCTGGTCATCTTCACTGAGGATAGCTTTGTGTGAGATTCCAAAGGAGCTACAGATGACCTCAGTGTGCCTCACAGATATGGCCATTTTTAGCGTTATATGATTTCAGTATCAGCCATTAGTGCTTTCATTTTAGACTTTCTCAAAAGCAAAATAAAAAATCAGACAAAGAAACTCCAAATAGTCTCTGCTGTCTAGGTTGTGCTCTCTGTAGAAAGGTAACAGGAAATCTGCCTGTGTCTCACAGGCCAAGAATATGTTGTCATATGGACTTAATTTACCCTGGGTACAAATGTTGAGGTATCCATTACATGTGCTATACTCTTCATGGAGTCTTTCCCACTAGGTCTGGAATAATCAGAAGCCCACTATACTTGTTTCATCCTATAATATAAACACTAGGAAACAGTTTGTAGTGTTTAGGTACTTGAAATTACCTTCAACGTTTTAGAAGTGTAATAGTATTTTGAGGAATTAATACATCAGATGGCAGATACCTGATAGGAGAGGGAGAGCTAAGTAGAGAGAGACAGCCAGCCATTTTTACCCTAAGCCTGTCATATGCATTTTCTTAGTCTTTATGGGAAGGGTGGTAGGAAAGATGTCAGGAGTGATTATGAATACTTAATCTGATAGCCTTGAGGAAGAAGCAGTAAGAGCTTGGGGGAGGGAGCTGTCTGGGCACTGCCGGGAAAGAAGGCTAGATCATGAGATTAGTGAATCTCTGGAAAGATTATGCAGCCCAGTGAGGTCAGCCCGACCGACCGCTTGCCAGTTTCTCAATCATGATTGAATTCGCAGATGGGCCAAGCACTCCACATCCATTTAGAGCTTTTCAGACAAGCAAAGAAGAATGAACTCAGTGAGTTAGTCTAGGAGCCCCAATCCAAGTAGGATGGAGCCTGGAATCCACAGCTTCTAGAATTTAACTCAAGTGAAAAGAAGACAGGTGAGGGAATCCTGAACAGAGAGGTTTTTCTCCCCGGTGTTACCATTGAGAGATCTGAGTATAGGTTAGCCACAGTCCATCTCACTCCTGGCTAGATGTAGGGAACCTAGGGTTAGCAGGTGTGTTGACACTAAAGAGAAGCTGGGCTTGGTCAAAGCTTCCTGAGTCCTGGGAAACTACCATGACAGGAGAGAGAGAGAGAGAAAGAGAGAGAGAGAGAGAGAGAGAGGACCTAGCAGGTTCTTAAGTTTAGCAGCAAACAGAGGTAACAGATAACAGCCTTTAGCTCTGTATTCAGAAGATTCAGTGTGGTCTTCCTTCTGAGATTCATATTGTCTCTCTAATGATAATACCTGAATGAATCACCTGAAGGTCTTGCTAGAATCTACAACAGTGACTCAGTCTATTTTATGTCTATGTTTTGTTCAGTTAGAAGTCAAAATTTCTTCTTCTTCCTTCTTCTTCTTCCTCCTCCTCCTCTTCTTCTTTTTCTTCCTCCTCCTCCTCCTCCTCCTCCTCCTTCCTCTTCTTCCTCCTCCTCCTCCTCCTCCTCCTCCTCCTCCTCCTCCTTCTTCTTCTTCTTCTTCTTCTCTCTCTCTCTCTCTCTCTCTCTCTCTCTCTCTCTCTCTCTCTCTCCTAGACAGGGTTTCTCTATGTAGCCCTGGCTGTCTTAGAACTTGCTCTGTAGACCAGGGTGGCCTCAAACTCAGAAATCTGTCTGCTTCTTCTTCCAGAGTGCTGGGATTAAAGGCATGGACCACCACCAGGGTGAGAGTCAAGTTCTCATTTAGTTACTGTTTATACTTACTGGGTAGATTGAGGAACGGATAAATAAACAGGTAAAAATCCTTTGTACGTAGGCTGCTAATGGGTAATGCTTCATTTCAACTTCAAATGCCATCAGCAAAATAATGATTTCCACATACATACAGCGGATGGAACACTCACTAAGTAGGAACACAGCCCCTTTAGAAGGTGTGGCTCTCTTGTCTGTTTCCTGAGACTCAGTGACTTTCCAAAACACAGTAATGTGTACACATGTGCATTTACATGCTTAACATATGAGAAAACTCCATGAACACTGCTAGCTGTGATGGTAGTAGAGTCACTCACAAGTACAGCCTGAAAATGCTAACAGATGCAAGAGGTGGGGGTTGAGGTGAGGAATCTGAGACATGATCAATGGAGGCTCTCAGAGGACAGGAATAGCAGCCTCAGCCACTGGAATTCTCTCTTCAGTTGGCTACACAGCTGCTCAGCACTAGGTGACTGTTGTCGAAGGGATTTTCTTTCTAGCAGATTCTCATCCCTCTTTCTAACAGGAACCCCCAAATATTCCTCAGTTAGCACCTTTACTGGATACTATTTCCCACGTCTCCTTGAGTGGAGTGGTTGGTGAATGAACATAATTCCTTCTCACAAATATATTAAGATGAAGTGGGAATTTTAGATCAGAAGGAACAAGGCCATCATTAGAGAATTAAAATAGCATGTGCATGATTAGACTTCCTAACATTTTATCCACAACATTCATTGGTATTAGCAGCACAGTCCGCTCCTGGATGGCTCTATGTAATGTCTGAATTAATGGACATTAGGAAGTAGGGTCTGAACATACTTTTCATTGAGAATTCCACTAACGAAATCAAGATGAGATTCTCATCTTAATTTACAGCTGCTCTGATTTACGGACCTATAAAAGGCAGAAGTACAGGCTTCTCTGACTACTATTGTGCTACCCCAAGTATGAGTGGATGTTTCAAAGAAAGGCAACACAGCAACAACAGCAAAACAAGGAAGAAACCCTGGAAAATATGCAGTTCAGGCTCAAGGAAGGAAGAAATGGTTGCTATAGCAACCTTAAGTCACTGATGAAGTTGACCGAATAAATACATAAGTAAAAGAGTTATTATCCTGCATAAGCATTGGAAGAATACCAGCAACCTTGTTCCCCCAAGTCCAGGGCAGAGACCAGGAAGCAGGATGGGAAGCGAGAAGCAAGGAGCTTTTGTAGTCCCTCTTCAGGACTCTGGATCTATTTGCTCTTAGGAACAAGGCCATCTTGAGATGATGTGTCCTCATACAATGCTAGGATCCACTGTGTGACCCTTGGGACCTTTCCTAGGGCTTTTGAGCTAGTTCTTCTTCCATATTAGGTACAGACTCTAAGAGTTCTTGGTTGCCATGTTTCCTCCAGGAGAGAGGCTGTCAGCATACAGATGTGGCTACATCTGGCTTGGACCACATCTCAGTCAGCTCCATGTACTGCTAAGTCCCTGCTCATTCACCTGTCTGAACTATAGGCTGCTCATTTCATTATTAGATTATTCTGTGGGCCAAGTATGTCTTGATTTTTTTTTTCTGAAGTAAATGTGAGGTGTATTTTTCTTGCTTGGAGTAAAGGGATCTGAGACTCTGGGAATATGGAGCCTATGTTGAACATTTCACTGCTACTGCCTTCCATCATGCCAGTCGGGAAGTTGAAAATGGCCAGATTCTGAGAATGATAAACTGCAGGTGATACTGTGTCATGGCAAGGCATGATTGATTTGGAGTGACCCATGGGGGACAGTGGGCACCACACAGAAAAGAACAGCTGTAGGATACGGGACAAGTGGCTTCATCTGAGAACTGGCTTCACCTATAATGTGTGCCTTTGAGAATTGATGTACACAGGCAATTATAAGCTTGAGATTGAAAGTGTTTTATCCCTATAAAAAGCAGAGGCGATTTGTTTGTTCAATAAATAGCTATAGAGTCTCCAACAGCAGTCGGGCCCTGAGCTCCATAGCACTGAAACTCTGACTACAAGACTGACACATTTTCAATGCCATTAAGCCTAAGAGAGTCAGCAGAGCACACGAGATAGTCACAGCTAGGCCTAGGCATGTCACTTCAAGAAATGATCATGGCAGTTACTCAGGGACATTGTGTACTGTGTACTTACCTGAAATGTGTTTTGTGCTGCTGTTTTTGAATAGGGTGTAGTGTAATTCAGTCTGGCCTTGAAGTCATTGATTGTGTAGCCCAAAGTGTCCTTGAACTCCTGATCTCCCTGCTTCCACTTCTCAAGTACTAAGGTTGCAGGAACATATCACCATGCTTTTTCACTTATATTTAAGAGAAATTTAAAAGCACAAGTATAAGACATATTTTAAATTTATTACATATAATATAAGACATATATTAGGCAAAGGACATTAAATGTAAAAACAACCTGGTGTGGCACATACCCTAATTGCTTTCATGTTACATGTAAGGAAGAGGGCCTGTTGTGAAGTCAAGTCCATAGAGTCCAACTCTAAAACTCAATGCTCTTAAATCTGAAGACTCACCAAGTCTGCAGAATGGGAATGGAGAGCCAAATCATGGAGTTTTGTGAAGATCCAAGGAGATGATGTATATTACGCATTTATGTTCTTGGCTGGCAGAATCTATTTCAGTTCTCTAACCTTTGACCTGGGCCCCAGTCTTCTTGAGACCCCGGAGAGGCCTTTTAGCCTCTATGTTCTATTGGGTCTTACCTGACGTTCCATCTATTGCCCAACTCTTCCTTGAGGCAACATTAAACTTGAGCCTTCCGCCAGAATGAGAAGGGTTCTGTCTTTGGATCTGTGGCTTTCAGCCCTATAACTGAACTGACTCTCCTACATACCTGCAGACATTAGAGGCCAGGATGGGCTTCTGACAGAATGAGGATGGTGATCGTCTTTACTTTCTGGTTTGACTCCCCTTTTCCTGGATGGACCATGCCTTGTTTCTTGGAACTAGAGCTGCTTCCATCTTTGTCCACATAAGAACTTGATTTTTGAGAAAAACAGTTCTCTCTACTTATCCCATACACACTCTTTCTACCATAATAAGGAGAGTCCCAGGCACCCTGTCTTCACTTAGCCTCCCCCTGTCTACTAACCATCTCTAAACTCACACTTCTGCCCTGCCCTCAGGAGCTCTTGCTTTGTATCTCTAGCTTTATTTCAGGAGCTCCTCCTCATCTTATTCTAGCTAATCACTGCTCTGCTTAGGAGCTCTGCTACCCTTCACCCTGCTCAAGGAGACCTTCTTGTCTCCCCACATCCCTCCCCACACCCTGTCACTTACAGGGTTTAATACAGGTCTGTTGTTATTGCACCCAATACTGATGATGCTGCCACATTCTTGATTATGCTGGTGATTGCTACTGCTCATCTCTCTGTTTTTTGAACTTTGCTCCGTCAAGTTCTTCTCCATCCCCCTTTTCCTCATTCCCTGTACTGTCTTTTCATTTCATTTGCACTGGCATAATCTAATGGAAAGTGTTCTACTCTCTAAGCATTGCCCTCTGCTTGGCACAATGCTTAGAGGCTGAATAGTAGTAAACCCTACCCCAAGAATGATCTGTGCCCTACCACCCAGAGCCTGTGCACATGACCATATTTGGGGGAAATATCTGTGTCATGCCACTAAATTAAGGGTCTTGAGAAGAGGTCACTCTGGATTATGAGACTAGGCCCCAATTTACTGACATGTGACTGCATACGATAAAGAAGAAAATAGAAGAAAACATGATAAGAACATGGAGACCAGCACTGGACAGATTGGAGTTAGGGATGCCAAGGGATGCCCAGATCCACCAAAGACCAATAAGACAAGAAAGTAAGCTTTTGTTTGAAGAGAAGGAATTAGACCCCTTGATTTGGGTGGGATTCTGGCCTCTAGAATGGTGAGAAAATGGAATTTTGTTGCTTTGAGCCACAAAGTCTGTGGTGATTCTGTTTCTCAGCCATGGAAAAATAGTTCACTCCCCTCAGCCCATTGTCACTTCATGTCTCTGCAAACCCCAAGCCTGGCTCAATTTAGCTCTGCCCTGTTTCTTACCACCACTCATGTAGCTCTGAAGGGCTGAAGAACTCTTCCAGGATCAAATAAGCTCACTCCTAAGTCCCTGAGCTGGTCTTTCCTAGCCCATGACTCCAGCCACAGCCCTTCTTTCTCACCTCAGCAGCTGCAGTCTGGTCTCTTAAACGATGTGACACCCCATTACTCTTCTTTTCAAAGCCTTCCGGTAGCTTTCATCTTACCCGGAGAGTTTGCCAAATCTTTGTCCTGGCCCACCAGGCTCCTTGGCCTCCACCCCAGCTTATGTCTCCTACCACTCAGTTCCCCAGCACCAGTCATCTTGCCTCTTGCTCGTCACATCCCACGTGGAGCTGTCTGCATCTTTGCTCCTTCCTACAGCCTTTTTTTGTCTTGCTCCCGCACTTTCTTCAGGCCTCTATCTTTCTCTTCTCTCACCAACTTCCTTTCTCTCTTGCAACCAATTCATATTTACCAGAATACCTGATTATCACTAGTATTCTTCTCCTAGTACGTGACCCTCAGGAACTCAGAGACTTCACTGTGTTAGCTGTTGGATTAGGACTCTAAGAAGAGAACATGGCATGCCACTGGTGATTGCTCCTCCTGCACCATGCCTGCCTGGATGCTGCCATGTTCCTGCCTTGATGATAATGGATGCACCCTTTGAATCTCTAAGCCAGACCCAATTAAATGTTGTCCTTATAAGAGTTGCCTTGGTTATGGTATCTTTTCATAGCAATAAAAACCTAACTAAGACATCCACCTAGAGCCTATTTAATAGGAACTTCAGAGGTTTTCTTAGGCATTCATCTTTAGGGTCGGACACCATGATTCACTACCTTTGCTTTCTCATTCATTCATTCATTCATTCATCCATCCAAATAACCAACCAACCAACCAACCAACCAAACAAACAAACAAACAAACAAAAACCTCACAAAAGAATAAACAGTGTAGGAATATTCAAGAGTTAAGGAGATAAAGAAAATATAATGTCTACATAGTAAAACTGCCATTTTATTTCTAAGATCAATTGTTATCTTCTAAAGGATTTATTTTGAATTATTTTAATTTGTGTGTATTATATATATCTGTATGAGTGAATGCCACATGTATGTAGACATTCTCAGAGGCTAGAAGAGATCATGAGGTCCCTTGGAATTGGAGGTACAGGTGATTGTGAGTGGTCTGTGGGTGCTAGGAACCAAACGCAGGTCCTCTGGATTAGCAGCCACTGTTCTTAAGGAATGAACCATCTCTCCAGCCAAACCACTTCTTTTTAAAGGCTTGTGCTTGTTAATGTCATGTCTGTGTAATAAAATACCCGAGACAAATAACTTTTAACAAGAAAAGTTTGATATGTCCCTTGGTTCTGCCAGTCCTAGTCTAAGATTAGACATCCCCATTGATTTGGACTTTGGCAAGATCAGCAAACCATTATGGGAACAATGTGCAGAGCAAGCTGCTTATACCCTAAAACAGCAGATGTAGGTGACCCAATCCCTCCAAGGCCCTGCCACCAATGACTTAAGGGTCTTCCACCAGGGCCTTATAGGTAGGTCCTATTTGCTTTCCAGTAGTGGTACCATGGGGACCAAAGCTTTAACACTTGAGAAATTGAGGAGAACTCATTTAAATGGCAGCAATTTTAAAAATCTTCCCACTGTTTTTTTGTTTTTTTGTTTTTTTTTTTTTTTTTTTTACCTAACTTGCTGAGTTTGTGTGTCTTAATGTCTTCTTCATCTCTGGGGATGGCAGCTGGCGCCTCCACCTCTTAGGAGGTCTGGAGAGTGGCAGATCTCTACCTGAGCCTGCCTACAGTTTCCAATGTGTGCATATTAGATGAGGTGCCACTTCCTGGGAGTCTCTGTGAAAACCTGTAGCCATGAAAATTGGAACCTGAAAGATGTTGAGATGGTCAGAGGTCTTACAAGTATCTAGAAAGACAGATAAATCACCAGAGCATCTCAACTCTCCTCTCACTGATGCCCTTCCTCACCAGCCCCCTCTGTCCAATACACATCTGGATATGAAAGTTTGCCTTCACAGATGCCCTAGTTAAATTTTTTAACAAACGAGTATCAGTGTGCTTGGGGGATTTGATTGGGAAAGACATACAGTCTTGTGGGAGGAAATGCCTCCAACTCTTTTCCCAGGAAGAACAAAAGGCCCGAGGAGGAGCTTTCTTCAGAACCATCTTCTGCCTTGTGACAAAGCAGTGGGCTTCAGGGACTAACATGAGAGATGGTGTCTCAGAGCTGGAACAGCACGCCTGGAGACTGTAGGGTCGGGAGGAGTCCAATTAGAGAACAGCTCTATTCTCTCAATACTTACTTCGTATGGGATACTTGTAGCAAGATGGTTGACATCCGGCATGCTTTCTGCCCTGAGAGTTGCTCTCTATGGAGCCATCCTAACCACAGTATTTGTGAAGTAACATGCTTTCTTTGCATATGCATCCCCTGAGTAGGCCAGGGACCTTCACAGTGCTAATTAACCGCACAGTGCTAACACAGGAGAGCCAAGCCTCCCTCCACCAACTGTTTTCCAAGAGATGTAAGTTAAGTAAACAGAAGTCTCGTCTCCTTAGGAGTCAAGCAGACTATTAAAGTCAAAAATAGGAAGACATTTTATAAATTTAACCAAGCCGAAGGGGGAAAAAATCCTCTCTGAGTCTCTGCCAAAATATTTTTTAATCAGCAACACACAAAAAATATATCTTACAAAGGAAGAAAGCATAAACGATTTATTTGAAGTATCTTTGTTTTGGTCAGAGATAGTGTTGTTTGGGTCTTTCTCTGATGTTGAATATAACATAAGAGCTGTCTTTCATGGAGGAATGGGAACGTCAGTGCCAGAATTTCATGTGAGTAGAAGTCAGATGTTCTGAGACCATGGCCTTCACTCAAGAGTTCTCACATATCCCGTGGCTCTCCAGGATGTAAGGGCACAAGTTGAGCATCCCTTAAGTGAAATGTTTGGGACCAAAAGTGCATGCAATTTAAGTTTTGGAACATTTATATAGATCTTACCAGTTGGACAGCTGGTTGTAGATTTTTAGAACAAAGATGCTGAATTTGTAACAGAGTCCAAACTCTGTTACACTACATCCTTAGGAACCTGAACTCAGAATAATCTAATCTGCCACCATAGGGATCTCGAGAGTGAATTCTAGAGAACCCACTACATGGTGAAGGGGAAATATTGAATTACTTTTTTCATACATTTCAGTAAGCATTGAGATATTATTTATCATAGTTAAAAGTTTCACAAAATATACACTAATCTTTATCATTTACAAATTAATACTTATATTTTAAGATTCATGTTCAAAACCTTTGTTTAAGACAAAGTCTTACTGTGCTGTCCTGGGGATCCCTGACCTTGAGGTAATCCTGCTTTTGCTTTCTGAATAATGATTATAAGCTTCAGCCACCACACCTTACACATGCACAAAACTTCTAAGGCAGGATTGATAGTTACAATTTTGAAGATAAAAGCAAGAGCAATAAGTCTGTGTTCCAACTTTCACCCTTTCTTTCCAATTGTTACCTCCTTCAGGAATTTACCTTGCTAAGTCATACTATGTCCAAAGGATCTGCAACTCTCCTCCAATCATCCCTCTCCCCTCCAGTCACCCCTCTCCCCTCCAATCATCCCTCTCCCCTCCAATCACCCCTCTCTCTCCCCAGTGTTATTCTACTCCACATTCCAGACTCATGGGACTAATTATGTGCCTCAAATACTCATTCCGGCTCATTCCCAGAGCTTCTCACCACTTTGGTAGGAGGTTCTCTTCTTCTCTACATTACTTACTTTATTGGTTAGTTTTAACTGTCAGCTTGATGCAAACTAGAATCACCTGGGAAGAGAGCCTCAACTGAGGAGTTGCCTAGACAGGTTTGCCTGTGAGACAGGATTGCACATGTGTTGCTGAATTGACTTCATTGTTAATTAATGCTGGAAAACCCAGCCCACTGTGGGTGACACCATTCCCTACGCTGGCCTAAACTGCATACAAATGAAGAATGCTAACAAACAGGCAACATGTATACATACATTTCTCTGCCATTTTGAGGATGGTTATGGTATGGCTACTTTGCCTTAAGTTTCTGCCTTGAGTTCTCCTCAATGATGGACAGAACCTTGGGATTATTAGTCAAATAAACCCCTTTCTTCCCAAAGCTGTTTTGGTCAGGTGTTTTGTTACAGCAACAGAAAATAGGACACTTACTAAACTTGCACCCAATATTTAGATTAGAACTTAGGTTTCATCCCAGCACTTGGGAGGCAGAGACAGGCGGATTTCTGAGTTCTAGGCCAGCCTGGTCTACAGAGTGAGTTCCAGGACAGCCAGGACTATGCAGAGAAACCCTGTCTCAAAAAACCAACTAACCAACCAACCAACCAACCAACCAAAACAAAACAAAAAACAAACAAACAAACAAAAACAAAACCTTAGGTTTCATTATCTTAACCTCAGTAGTTGATCAGTTATCCTTTCTGCAGGATTCCATAGATTCTGTAATGCACAGTTGTAGGGAGCAAGTCCTGAGTGAATGTATATTGTTTGTTAGGAATATAGACACGTCAAGGATTCTGATGCCTTAAACCCGTGGAATGGCAAATTCTTCCCAGGGTAAGAAATCTGGCAAAGCTTTCTCTTGGTCCATCTGTAGACATTGACAGTGTGTACAGAAAGTGTCCACTTTAGCTTTTTCCCTCATGGATGTTTATGGCCTGAAGATGGTTCCCCTATAGCGTCTTTTCCTGTTGAGTTTGGCTAAACTTGCCCTCTTGTTGAGTTGTGTATAATAACCTTGCATCCTTGTTTATCTGTATGCAATGATCCTGCACCTCCTTATTCAACTGTCAGATATAAACCTGCTTCTGTTGTGGGAAATATTAAATAGGACTATTTGTATCCCATGCTATGATGGGCACTGTCGGGCCACATGGCTCCAGCAGGGTGTTCTCAACTTGGAGGTCTCTCTTGGTTTGGTGCTCCTAAAACATCTGTACCTGACTCGCTAAGTTCCCTTGGCAGGCTGTTGCCATGCCAGTCCCTTGAAACAACCACCCACCCCATGTCAGCAGTCACAACACCCAGCAACTCAGTAGAAACAAAACACTAGAAACATATAATTAAATAGTCATATATATATATATATATATATATATATATATATATATATATATATATTACATATATTTATATACATATATCAATAAATTCTCAATTCACAAGATGCTCACACAATAATTTCAGGGCCAACTGATAAAGGTACAAAAAGCCCACCTAGATTAGACAAGTTACCTCCATTATTTTATCCCTATAAGATATCATACCTACCTGTGGCTATTTAAAACCACCCTGGCTCTGAATCATCCTGTCCGTCGCTCTCCATTTTGCTTCCTCCCTCTCTCCTCAGTTGTTCCCTGTCTCTGAACTTTTAGCTCTGCCTTCCTTTTCCCTGCCCAATCACAGGCCCCCTGCTGCACTAATATTTTAATGTACTTGGACAGGGAAAATCCTGCCACATGCTTCCTTGTTGAACTGTATATATATAATAAACACCTGGAGCTTCTGAGTAGCGGTGGCTTTTGTATCAGAGCCCAGTCCAGTGAATCCCAGCTTTTCTGTGTCTGCGTATTGCTGTTTCTTTATGCCCTTACCACCACTAGTCAGGGTTCTGGGACTCAAACCCTGGACCACACACAGTGACTTATACTGCTGTCCTGACAATGCTTTCAGGACAGGTTGATATGGCTTATCATTTTGACTCCAGTGCCTAGCATATTATAACCACTGGACAGAAGTGGAAACGATTCCATTGTTTTGTTTCTAAACAGTAAAAGTGCCCCCACCCCCTTGATGTTGATCCATCCACTCCACCTTTTATGATCACAAAAGGACAAGAGAATTTATAGTTTCCATGTTTCCGAATATTCAGGCCCAGAAAATGAAACTGTATAAATAAGATAAAAATGGTGAATGTGTGAATCTCTCACTCAGGCTGTTTTCATCAAGGGACATTTTGGGGCATTGGGAGGAATCAAAGAAAGAAAAAGAAGAGAGAAGGAGTGAAGACTCGTTTACCCTAATTCATGTGGAAATGAATGTTAGGACATTTCTCTCTCCAACCTCAGACACTAATTCATCATTAACCACATGGCGTTTAATACAGAAAGGTCATCTATAAAGACTTTTCCTACACAACCTATAACAAACTAAGGCAAATCCCCATGTTGTTCACACAGAGCAGCAACAGTTACTCCTACCCAAGGCATTGTTTTGCATTTCTAGTTTATATGTCACTGGAGTAGCATTTATCAGTCACTATGAATGAAACACCATGCAACTATCCTAGTTTGTCCCAGAATGCACTTGCTTTTACTAAAATTATACTTCTGGATGAGTAAAGAAGGCTCTTGAGACACAGCTCACCTATGCTTAGGGCTAGCCTGGGGCCTGAGGAGAATGCCACTCCATACAAGAGCCTCACATCTCAACACTGTTGATACCCAAGGGGAGAAAGAGTCTAGAAGCTTCAAATTAGTGTACTACTCTTGGAGCCAAAACACTGACACTGAGTGCCCACTTAACTTCTCAAATCAGTCCTCACATTCTTACTGAACTAATGTATAGAAACCCCTTTGGGACATTATCAACTCAACTCCTATAATCTGCCACAGGTGTGCTCCAAGGCCCATATTTCAGGCAATTCTATGTCCTGTTGTGTGACAGTTAATACTACCCATCATGCTTAGCTTCGGGTTCCTTAGAGAGAAAGACGTAGTAAGTTCTGGACCACTGTTCTCTTTTGCTCTACCCTGTCTTCAGGAGTCAACGCCATCTTGAATTATAGGTGCTATTAGATTACTTATTAATAAACTCAGCATGTTGGATCACATCTTTAATCCCAGTACTTGAGAGGCAGAGGCAGGCAAGAATCCTGTGAATTCCAGGCCAGCCTGGGCTACATCGGGAGTTTCATACCTGCCAGAGCTGCATAGTCAGCCCCTGTTTCAAAATGAACAAAGCCCACTAGTTTACCGGTTCATTGCCTGTGTTTGTCTTTGAATGAACCTCATACCTGGAACCTCATACACAATGCATGTTAAATTAAATTGATAAATAAATGCATTCAATACCTATGTACATTCTTAGGTGAAGTATATTCAATATACTGTACCTGAAATGTTTGCCAAATGCCTATTCTGTAACAGGTACTTTAACACTAACTGAGGATATAAGACCTCTCACTTTCCCCTGACTTAAAGTAGTTTCTAGCCTCATAGAGAAATACTAGCAAATAGAATAAGACTCATGATAGGCAAAGAATAGACTTCTATAGAGCCCTAAGGAGTATCCAGGAGTCTTGAGTGATGCTTTTCAAAGGCATTGCTGTCTAAGATAGCTTCTGCCAAGTAGGACATGATATATAAAGCTCGATACAAGCTTGAGGTTCTATGTTCAAAAGTTACTAAGAAACCAGGCAGTCCAATATGAACTAATCAGAACTCCCAGAACTCATGTCTCTAGCTGCATATGTATTAGAAGATGGCCTAGTTGGCCATTATTGGGGAAGAAAGGCCCTTGGTCTAACAATGTTTATATGCCCCAGTACAGGGGAATGCCAGGGCCAAGTAGTGGGAGTAGGTGGGTAGGGGAGCAGGGTGGGGGAGGGTATAGGGGACTTATGGGATAACACTTGAAATGTAAATGAAGAAATTATCTAATAAATAAATAAATAACCAGGCAGTGGTGTCACATGCCTTTAATTCTAGCATTCAGGAAGCAAAGGGAGGTGAATCTTTTAGTTCAAGTTCAGCCTGGTCAATAGAATGGGTTCCAGGACAGCCAGAGCTACACAGAGAAACCCTTCCTCACCTTGATTCTCTTATTCACTCCCCACCTCCCAAAAATAAAACAAAGAAAAGAAAAAGTTACTAAGAATTTCAAGATTAAATTTAGTGTGGAGCTTTCTGAGCAAATTCCCTATGTGACTACAGGGGTCCCAAGTCCTTGAAGTGGCCCTTGCTTTCCTGGTTTCTACGACTCTGCCTGAGGCAGCTGTATAACCTAGAATTTTAGAGTGAAGGTGATTCTTATTTGTGCAGCTTTCTGTTTGGGGGGGTGCTCCTAAGCTTTCCTCCCATTTATCAATACATTTAAGGCTCAAAGTTAAATGAAACTCACAATTGCTCAAAGAGGAAGTCAGCTGCAGCAGGATAACAGTGATCCCATGTTCCACAAGGGCAAAATATCTCTCAATGGTAAATAACCACTCCCCGTTCTCTCTGCTTCCTATGCATACTTGAGAACTTGGAGAAGAAGTGAAGGCCACGGACCTTAGGCAGCCTGGACACCCCTCCCTCTACTGCACCATCCTAGTGAGCAAGGACCTGGCTTTGCATGCACAGTAGCTATCAGTGAGAATTTCTGCATTCATCAGACTGGCAGAATTTGCCTTCAACGGTATTGTTGGTATCTCGCATGATAGTGTTCCTTCCTTCCTCCACTGCATCCACTTCTGTGACCTTCACCAAGAAATCAAGAGAATGAAGCTGGGCAGAGACCTTTCAAGACCTCTTTCGAAGAGACCTCAGACACCTGTGTGGGTCAAGATGTCTACCATTGCTGTCAGTAATCCCACAGAGGAAGCTATCTGTGGCTCCCATTCCTGAGTACTCTTTGCCTGTGTTATTGCAAAACCTGTATTTAAGCTTAAACAATAACAAAGGTACGTGTTGATTTTAGATCGTTGTGATTTGATGAAGTCATGAAGGCAGAACCTTAAGATTACATTCATGATTTTGTAATAGCAGAGAGACACAAATGAGCACGCTTGCAATTTCACCATGTGGAGTTATGTGACACCAGAAAGGTCCCTCAGCTGACAGGCACATGCCAGCATCGTGCTCTTGGGATTCTCAATCCCCATAAATGTGAGTCAAATAAACGTCTATTCTTTATAAACTACCCAGTCTGGTGTATTCAGTCAGCCACAGTAACTGAAACCCAAGTCACCATGCCTGTAGAAAGAATAAATACCTGTCTGTCTTCTTGAAGACTCACCTGGGACTCCAAGTCATGTCCATTTACGACACATGCCCAGGTCAACTAATAAGGGCAGCTAGTCTGAGAAAATAACTCAGTGCACATTGCTAGGAAGGTAGGCCTGGCTTGGAGCCTCAGTCTGGGCTTCAGAGTAATTCAGTCCTCCTCTTTCTCTTTGTGATAATACAAAACGGGAAGGAAAACTAGATGTCATTCCGGATGCTGTGACGGTAGTGGGTAGGGAGACATATGTCTTTGTCTGGGGCCTGCAGGATTCTTTAGTGCCATGAAGAAGAAAGGATACCTATGATGTTGGTTTACTTTAGTGGGAAGCCAAGGGCTCTGCGCTCCAGGCCCCTGTGGGTATATGTTACTCGGGTCCGGTCGCAGTTGAATGTGAGTACCACAAATCATCCTCCTGTTTCCCAGGCCTGCAGCTTCTTTCCCGTCTTATCAGTGCCAGCTAGCTGCCCAAGACTGGCCAGGGAAAACCAGCATTCACCACAACCGAGAAATAGAGCAAAAGCTGACATTTAGCTCACAGATGAAGGAATAAAGAATTGGTTGAGTGAGTTCATTGCTCCTGGGCTTGGCGCATCACCAGATGGAAACAGATGAAGGTGTATTGTGTCAGAAGCTGTGCGCCAGTACAACCCCACATAACTGTGAGAAAGCTCACCTCTCCTGCATGTGCTAACTAGATGGCTCATATTTTTGCATAGCAATAGATTTTATACTATTATATAGTGCATGAATTTTAAAGGAATTCTTTAATGAACACGGTTATCTATTTTATCATAAGTGATATAATATACAAAACCCCTTGAATTGACTAAGATGAAAGCAAACAATATAAATATGAGATATTATTATGCCTCTTATAATTACAGCCTGTGGAGACAACAGTTCATTATACACTTTCATCATACAAAATACCCAGTCATGCTGATCCAACAAAAGGCAATTGTTGAAAGGGTTCAGCAAGGCCACAGGAGGCCATCTTAAAAGGATTTATGCTGGCTCCCTCTGCATAGTAACACTTTGAAGAGAGTCAGGTGCCTTGGATTCCATTGGCGGAGGCCTGAGCACCCATTCGTTTTTTAACAAGTTTAAAGAAAAAAAGCATCTCTTCTCAGGAGTTTATTTATGGTCTCTTCTGAGTTGGTAAGTACCCACAGCATGAGAAAATTTATCTTTTTCAGAAGGATCCTGACTTAGCCTCAAACTGGAGAACACAGCTAGAGGATTAGGAAATGGGAAAGTGACTGGTCTTTTATACTTCTCACTGTTATGTAGAACTCAATCTTACATTGTCTCTTGAAATGTTTATTCAGTGAGGCTAATCTGATCCCAAGGGGAAAGTTATCTCCATGGAGAATACCATTCAGATTTCCATCATGATAGCAATCAACTTAGACATGAAGTTATCGTTCAGCTTTCTATTGCTATAGCAAATACTCAGAATAATCAATGTAGACATAATGTTCGTTTGGGCTCACTGGTCCAGAGGTTTCAGCCTATGAATGGTGGGCTCCTTTCAATTTGCATCCATGATGTGACAGTGCCACAGATTATGGTGAGACCATATAGTAAATTCATAAAACCAAACTTCTAATTTCATGGCTATGTGTCAGCGGGTAGAAGAGGAAAAGCCAGGCTCCCACAAAGCAAAGGTACACCCTTAATGATCTAACATTCCTCTACTGGGTCCCACCTCCTAAAGGCTCTATTGACTCCCAGTACTGCTATGCTGGGGGCCAAGTTGCCTACAAGTTTATACATAGATCTCCCCCAAGCATTGTCAATATCCAAATTGTATCAGAAGGAAAACAAGAACAAAACCAAAAACCAAATAGAACAAACACTCTTACTGTGGAGAAAGCAGAGCCCTGGTGCAGAATAGATTAGCTTTGAACAGTGTCCCATAGTACTAAAACGTTATGGGTAAGTACAATGGGGGAAAACATCTGCAAAGGTTTCTAAAGGGAGTGATAATGAAATAATGTCTGAGAATATCCTGCCTGCTTTCTAAGAACAATCTAATAAGTGGTAGATTCTCCATTCCGAGGAGCTTCACAGTGACTACAGAAGCCCAGGGGAACACAAATCCTCCCAGGAAGCCATTGTCCCATCATTGAATGGAAACCTGGCATTTCACTAGGATAGGGTTTTCCTCTCCTGACTTGAATTCTCCCCAGCCCACTGTCTTACTTATGATTTCTATTGCTGTGATGAAACACCATGGCCAAAAGCTCCTTGGGGAAGAGAGTTTATTTCATCTTACACCTCAGGTCAAAATCGGACAGTGGGGGAAGTCAGGGCAGGAACTCAAGGCAGGAACATGGAGGCAGGAACTGAAGCAGAAACCAGGGACAGGCTACCCAGTATAAAATTTTAGCAAGGGAAGAAGTAAATGTCATGTAACAGCAGAAGGATGTGGGCAGGACTGAGGGTCTCTACCAGAGGAAATGGAGACCAGCCTGTAAAATTGATAACAAGAACTTTCCTTATGTTCCAGAACTCCAGTGCCTTGAAGATTTTCTTCTTCTGAGTTGTCTGTTGAAAACAGCCATAGGCTCTTTAGAATTCCATTTCCTGGAAATTTGGCGTGATTCTGAAGGCAATCATACAGTGCCAAGAGCTGGGAATGATGGGTGCAGCTGTGGCTGGCAGGTAAATGGGGTGCACACACCAATGCAGACTCTACCTGAAAGCTGGGAGTTGGGTGTCTTGCATATGCCTAGCCTCCCAGCCAGAGCTAGTCACGGGTTCCTCTACTTCCGGCGTCACCGGAAGCTAGCCAGAGTTCCCACCGACATTGCCTCTTCACCTCCCAAGTTCGCAGTGGCACAACATAGTACAGAATTTCGAGTACCTGTATCCCTGTGCCCCGTATCCAGCATTTTCTCTTTAGTATAGACCCACAAGGGTCTATCTGTTTCTGGGCTTCAGCAACATGGATTCTTCCAAAGTCATTGCTGTTTCACCCCTGATCTATGGGCTCTCTCCAGGATGGAGCTGCTGAGAGTCACAAGTATTGAACAGATTCCAAATGGCTTTGCTTTGAGCCATCACACCTTCTGTGAGGCAATGTTTGCAGAGTGGCCAGGCTGACAGGGGCTGGTCAAGGTGAAGGGACAGAAATTAGTAAACATTTCAAAGCATTCTACCAGACTAAAAACGATAGACTGGTTTTAATAATACATAAGTTACAGATGGGTGTGATGGTACATTTCCTATAAATTTTAATACTCAGGAGGCAGGAAGATAATGAGTTCAAGGTCAGCCTGATCCATACACAGAGATCCTGTCTTAAACATACAAAATGACACAGAGAGAGAGCGAGCGAGAGAGAGAGAGAGAGAGAGAGAGAGAGACCCCAGAATGAAACAACAAATGAGATTAATCCACTATCTAGCACTATGTTGCCTTTTTATACAAGAATATCCTTTGCATTGTGAGCCCAGTAAGGACTCATTCTTTTTTCCTTCCTTCAGTCCTTCCTTCCTTTCTTTTTTTCTTCAAATTCACTATTGACTTTGTCATTAACAAAATTTCGTGTTTAGTTCCTGAGGTGAGTCTTAGCATCCAAAATGACACACATGACTAACACATAATTCTAAATGCTTATTTGGGTGCAGAATAAACATTGTTAAATCATTTCAGTTGTTATCTGAACAAGCTTATTTTAGATGTTGCTTTTAGATCAAGAGTTTACAAACTCTTTCCAGTGGTCTCGAAGACTATAACAGTGATGTTTGTGTGAAGCGAGCAGAAACATCAGTCTGTGAATCCTGTAGCTGTGAAGCCAAAGTCTGCAGTAGCAGACGCTCAGTTCCATCTGGGTTCTCCTGTGCACACAGGAGTGTTTGCCACTGTGAGTTTCTGAAGACAGAACAACAACAAATTTAATTATACTTCTAATGGGTTGATATTTGTCTATTATGAATCAAGGCTGTCCTTGGATCTAGAATAGATGCAGAAACCCTCTGATTTCAGTGTGGTCAGACATTATGTATGGACAGGAGAGAGAATAGTCATTGAGGGAGGTTTAGAAAATAGATGTGGTTTGAGGAGCCAGCCACCTGTGATCACCAGGAGCTCAGTTGCTGTGACTGGCTGAGACTTAGGGCAGCTTCAGTTTTTGTGCAGAATATCATATTATAACCAGAGAATGATAGTGTCTTTGGACCAAACTTTGTCCTAGGTGTGCTGTAATCATAGATAGATATGCCCTTCACATAGGTTGTTCTCAATTCACTTGATAAACACGTTTTTTGTTTTAAAATGACAAGAAAAAAAGTATACACACAACACAAATGCACACAGACATACACATAGATATATAACACACACATGTAGACACAGAGACTTACACACACAGATACACACAGACAAACACATATACACAAAGACATAAAGATACACACAGATACACAACACACACAAAGACACATATACTAACACACACATACTCAGACACACACAGAGACATGTAGACATACAGAAATATACAGGCACATACTACTCACACAGACACAGAGACACATAGATACACATATACCCACGGAGATACACAAATACACAAACACAGACACAGACACACACACACACACACACACACACACACACACACACACACACACGCCAGTCTTATGCTTGGGCTTTCTTCAGTCTGGTAGTCAATATTTCCAGGCAATGAGTGTGAGCTCCTTAGGAGGACATCTCCCGACATGTCATCTTATCCTTACCCGCCCTCTGAAGACTTTAGCAAGTGAAAGAGAAAACAATAGACCATGAGAGAGATGAGCATTGTATTTAGAAGGACTGTGAAGTGATGTTTCTGTAGATTGAATGACAGTAAACCTTTCTCGCTAAGTATTTCCTTTATTCTCATAAATAAGTCCAGCAATGTGAACACAGTACAGAAATGGTTTAGGTCTGTGCTGTTGCACGGGCAAGTTTTATAAGTTCTATGTCAACACAAGCAAGCTACAATCATCTCAGAAGAGGGAACTTTAATTCAGAACACCTCCACCGACATCACAACCACACACACCAGGATGTCCTGTGGGCAAGACCGTGGTGCATGCAACTTGATTATGATTAATGTTGTGGGGCCAAGCTCACTGTAAATGTTTCATCGCTGGGCTGATACTTCTGGGTGCTTGAAGATATTAGGCTGAACAAGCCATAAGGAGCAAGACAGTTAAGAAGACCTCTTTTATGATCTGTGCATTGGCCTGTGCCTCCAGAATCCAGCCCTGTTTGAGATCCTGCCCTGACTTCCCTTGGCGATAGACTAACACAGAAAGGTAAGATGAAATAAACCCTGTTTCCCTCAAGTTGCTTTTGGTTATGGCCTTTTATTAAAGGAATAGATACCCTAACCAAGACAGCTATTAGCTTAGAACTTGGATGTTTGCCAAATAGAAGACAAAACAAAGCCCCAGACTATCAAAAAAAATGCACAAAGATACAAAAACAGTGTATTTATCTGACAATTATGTAGTTTTTAAAGTTTAGATTTCAAAACATTGTCAAGCTCACAGTTCTTCACCACCGAGGTCTCTGATAACAACTCCGTGTTTAGATGGGCTGCCTGAAGCAAGGATGTCATCCTAAGTCACACAGAAAGCAGACTCCAGCCAAGCCTCACCAAGTCTGAACATGTGAAAAATGACAATAGACTAAGCAGTCCAAACTGAGAGGAAGGGAGCGGAGGAGCAGCTCATCCCCACTGGACAAACTCGCCCTGGGAACTCAGATAAGGACTTAGCTTCATAAATACTACAAATCCGTTTTCCATTTTCCTCAAAGTCCTGGCAGAGATTCAAAGCCAGCTCGTGGAGCAGACAAGGGGGCCTGTTTGGAGCCAAAAATCTAACTGCAGAGTCTCTTGCCAGGCGGTATTAACAATAAGCTTTTTCTTTCAGAGTAGCGACAGGTTCCCACACAGACTCTTGCCAGTAAAGCCATCTTCAAGACACTGCTGTTAAGCTAGTGAAATAAATCCCAACATTTCATGAATGTTCATTGCGAGTGTATGTGTTGGGGGATGTATGTGCACAGTGTGTATACAGATACATGTGTACATGCATGCATGAGGAGACCAGACGTTGATGTCAGCTATCTATGTCCCTTGCCCTCCACAGCAATCCAGGCTTTCTCACTTAACTTGAAGCTCCCCAGTTTGGCTAGATTAGCTGGCCAGCAAGCCCTGGGGGTTCTGCTATCTCTGTCTCCCTAGCTCTGGAATTACAGGCACACACGGACAGATTTGATTTGGGTTCTGGGGATCCAAACTCAATTCTTCATGGTTTGGAAGTGAAGTGACCGAGCCATCTCTCTGGCCTGAACGCTCTCACTATTATGGTAACCATTTTGTGAGGCTTTCAATAACCTCACAAGATGAGAGAATGACTGGTCTCTTTTGTTGACAGGGTAAGCGAGACTCACGATGGTTACATACATTGTAGTCAAAGATCTACAGTTAAGTAGCATAGCTCCAGAGTTCATGTTCTTAAGCACTACCATGATCACATGAGCACACAATTACCTTCCTCTGTGAGTGTTTACATCATACACAGATAAAGTGAAGTTATTCATGTACCGAATAATTGTCTCTAAGTGTTAGACTAAGTGTGACATTAAGCTACAAAAGAAAGAACGCCCATCAGAACAGCTTTAAATGTTTTTGCATCATCATTGAATACGAATGTTTGAACTCAAGAGGAAACCAAACAAAGCAACCACTAAACTTTTGTTTGGAGAACAGAATAATCCCACCAAAGGATAAGTTTCAAGGGATTAAAAAAAATCAGAATTTCTATAAACTAGAAAATGGGTATATGGCAAAGATGCTGTTATTCATGTCTTTTTTCTAGTGACTGAGCCAGAAGGATGTTAATATGAGTCTAAAGGGCATTTGGAAAGCTGCATGAGAGATTCAATAAATTCTTGAATTAGATGTAAAGCTGGTTAATCTGCAGTTTAATTTAAACTGTAACCTTTAGGGTTGTCTCTTCTCAGAGAGAAAAACTGTTATGCCATTTCTATGGGCCAGAAATTTATCAGCTGATCTTTCTCCACAAAGATATAAATCAGAGCAGTAAACAGAGTCCAGTCTAACACTACTCTGAAAAAACAAACAAACAAACAAACAAACAAAAACAAAATAAAACCATATAAGTTACAGGAGAGGAAGTCCCTGGTACATCAATGACTAATGGGAGCAGACATAAGCTCTCCACCCCTTATGCAAACTTCCAGTGGCCTCTGGTCACCATGGCAGCAAGGTACTGTTCACCAGGGATCATGGTTGGAGGCATACGTTTTCTCTTGATTGGTCCTTGTTCCTTTCACCTAATTTGCTTACTGGCTCCAACCAATCAAGTCCGCCTGGCTCAGAATAAACCCTCAGGCACTGCTTTTCGATCTGTTCAGTTCTGGGTGGATGTCTGGCATGGTGGATTTCTGACCTTCGGGCATAGGCTCTTTAGTGGGAGGCACTTCCCGTTCAGCAGAGGAAGACATCTCAGACCTGCTCTTCTGATGATGAGACCCATCACTTCTGCCAGGTTCTCTCTCATTCTAAGACTTGCAGGCACCTCCTCTCGGTGAGCACCCTGATGCCACCTCTTCTTTCTCATTCTAAGGGTCACTCCTATGTGAGTGACTTCCTTCCCATTTGATCAATGTCTGGTGCCCGCCCACTTTGCTCACAGCCAGGCCAGACAAGAAACAGCTGCATTAAAAAAAAATCCTGCTTTTCTTTTTAAAATCCATTTTCAAGTTCAGATAATTTTCCCTGACCGTTTCTTATTAGCAAGCTCAGAGGTTCAGATTCACATGGAAAGTTTGTTAAGTTGCCAAGGCAACCAGGCTCTATAATGATCCAAAGAATAGGCAGGGAAGAAGATAAGTGGGGGAGGGGAGGCGGGGGGGGGAGATTGAGGAGAGTAGTAGGAAAAAGCAAAGTAACAAAAATCTCAATTCTTCATTTTTACTTTAACATAAATTCTATTAGGATAATCAGGCCCATTGATAGACAAGGTGACCCACTTGAAAATGACAGAGGTCAGACTGGAGAGTCAAAGTGTCTCCATCCCCATTGACCCTTGGCTCCCATTATATGTTGTTCCATCTGCTGACCAAATAGGTGTCTATTTGGAAACATTTGAAGACTATAAAATGAAATAGGTGCATTACTCGCAACAATAATACTTCAGACCTGTTTTCCTTGACCTGTTCCTCGGTTCTATTTTTATTGCAAGTTAGGAAGAAATCTGAGGCTCTTCGGTAATTAAACATTTGCTGAATCTAAGGGCTGAGCAGACATCTCCGATGTGCTGGCATTCTGCTGTGTGGAATTTCCATGAACATTCCAAGAGATTGTTGGGGTTACATTTTTAAGAAGCCAATTGCATATTTCTGTGCTTAGGATGACAGCTTCTCTATACTGGCCTGTGTTTTATCCAATTTAGCAGACCAATACAGCAGTGTCCTTCCTCCCTCCCTCCCTCCCTCCCTCCCTCCCTCCCTCCCTTCCTTCCTTCCTTCCTTCCTTCCTTCCTTCCTTCCTTCCTTCCTTCCTTCCTTCCTCCCTCCTTTCTTTTTTAAAATTCCTTTCAAGTGAATGAAATATCAGCTCTTCCTTTGCAGTAAAAACAAAGTACAGCATCTTACAATGGGAAATAATGGGATTGAGCTCCACATGACCCGGGCTAAACTGCAGGCTTGTTAGCCTATTCTGGAATCACAGCATGCTGGGTCGTCTTACTGCATGTTCAGGCCTTTCCCGCTCCCGATTCTACACACCTGGAAACTGCGCTTGGAAAAGAACAATTCATCAACTCCGTTGCACTTGAACTTTCACCTGGGAATAATTGTGCTCAATTCTCTCAGATTTCGGGGTGATTTTTATGTTTCTATAAAGGAGTATTTGGAAAAGTTTCACAGTAGACATTTATCATTCTATTTTTCTTGATGTTGTTGTTGTTTTGGTATTTGTTTTTTTTTTTGTGTGTGTGTGTTTTTGTTTTTACTTTCTAAGATAGGGTTTCTCTGTGTAGCCCTGGTTGTCCAGAAACTCACTCTGTAGACCAGGCTGACCTTAAATTCAGAAATCCACCTGCCTCTGCCTCCCAAGTGCTGGGATTAAAGGCACAGAGCACCATGCCCAAACTTCAGCATTCTTAAAACGAGTAATGAGTTAACATGACCATGTCGTTTATTTAGTATTTATTAATTTCTCTTTGTTTGAGATGTAGTCTTTTTTTGAGATGGAGTCTTTTTTTGAGATGGACCAGGCTGCCCCTCAACTTATGATTCTCCTGCGTCTTTCAGACAGCTGCTAGAATTACAAATGTATGCTGTAAAGACCAGGTTTTATCTTAATCGTTAACCTTTCAATATGTTAAAATGAAGGCACGCAGAGTTGGAGTAAAACATGTGCTCCCTCCAACACCTCCTCCCCACTGCTCTCTTTATTTGGTATGACATTGCTAACGGATAACAGAATTACTCAGGAGCTGAAGAAATAGCTCAGTGCTAGAACATTTGCTCAGTACACATTAAGCTCTGGCTACAGAATCCTAGCATAGAAAAGGAGGAAGAGGAGGGAAAGGAGGAGAAGAAGGAAAAGAAAGAGGAGGAGGGACAGGAAGAGAATTTTTCCAAAATAAAGATAAAACCATTACCACAAATTAGCAAAAATTCCTTAATATTTTTCTTTGGCTATTTAGGTATAACATTGGGTTTTGTTGCTTACGCATTGGGTTCATTGCAATCTCATACAGTGGTATTCCAATCACTCAGTTCCTTGTACTGTCTGTAATGGTCAGTGAAAGAAAAAGACCCCCTAATTACCTATATAGTTACTGCATGATACCAAAGAGATGCTAAATTCCTTCTTCATGGGGCCACTTTGTAAAATAATAATCTGATTCAAGATAGAGGAGAGTGTGTGGTTTTGATATCATCATTGTACTGGCTGGTTTTGTGTGTCAACTTGACACAAGCTGGTGTTATCAGAGAGAAAGGAGCCTCCCTTGAGGAAATGCTTCCATGAGATCCAGCTGTAAGGCATTTTCTCAATTAGTGATCAAGGGGGAAGGGCTCAACCCATTGTGGGTGGTATTATGCCTGGGCTGGTGGTCCTATGTTCTATAAGAAGGCAAGCTGAGCAAGCCAGGGGAAGCAAGTCAGTAAGTAACATGCCTCTATGGCCTCTGCATCAGCTCCTGGTTCCTGACCTGGTTGAATTCCAGTCCTGACATCCTTTGGTGATGAACAGCAGTGTGGAAGTGTAATAAAGCTGAATAAATCCTTTCCTCCCCACCTTGCTTCTTGGTCATGATGTTTGTGCAGGAATAGAAAGCCTGACTAAGGCAGTCATCCACTAAGAGACTTAAATACATTAGACATTCTTTGGTTTATCACAGTCATTCATTTTATTGTTCAGTGGTTTCAATTTTGGTGAGTGTGGGCCTCCCACTTCCAATGAGCATCGCATCTTGGAACCCCTCCGTTTTGGCATGCTTGTCTTCTTATGAGGCTCATTTCAGAACAAGTGTTATTTAAAGCTCCCAGGAGCCTCTTTCCAGGAGTCGTCTTGGAGATGAATGAACTGTTGGACAGATAGGTTGCTTGATGTCGGGGGCCACAACAGAGCTGTGTGGTCCATTTAAGAGCTAACAGGATTAGAATGAGCTTTCTTTCCATAGGATCCACAGGATTCCCATGGATCAGCTGAGGTCAAGTAGATGATGATGAACTGAAGAGGTATGTGAACCAGCCATTCTAAGGTGAGGCCAAGAAGACAAGTGAAGGACTATGCTTCTGCTGGGCTATTGAGGCAGGTAGCTGGTTTCAAGGACCATTGCTTGCTGTCCCTCTTTTCTTCATACTGAATTCCTCCATAAGAACAATCTTGCCTCTACTTCTCCAGAGACTTGTATAGTCTCTTAACCCCACGTCTAACCCATGAACACTGGAAGATGAAGTAAATTATTAACAACACCCACATATCATTGGCTGGATCTCCAGCTACAGTAGCAACCCTAAGCGTATCCAAGATCCTGACAGCAACGCTCCTCCTCCTTGATTTCCTTGTTGTATGAGAAATCAATGTGCCTTTGTACTGGATCTCTGAAAGAGCAAAGTCTACAGAATGACAAGTAATGTTTGGGCTGGCTCAATGTTTAGAGCAAAGGCGAAGCCAGGAAAGAGAGCCTTGGGGCTTCTTGTATTCAGTCCTGCTCAGTAGCTCAGAGAAAGCAGGACCAACACCATAGCTAGGAATAAATGCAGATATCTGACGGGCTGTGACGTCTTTTGTGTTTCTCAAAAAGCTCATTCTGGCTGCGAATGGGCACATTCATGACAAACGTCACCATCTGGCACACTTCAAAGCATCTGTCTTGGCACCATTGAGGACTAGCATTAGAGGGCATGCTCACTGGAGAACCTCTAGTGGGGAGAGGACAGTGGCATATCACTGGCCCTTGTTTCCTACAGGGAGGGGGTGCGACACTGCAGCCTTCATAGAGGATCTGAATTAATTGGCTTGGGAAGGATCTATAATAGGCTTGGATCGCTACTGTAGCTGGGGATCCAGCCAATGACACCAGCTATTTCATCCTGTTATAGAATTATCGCTATCAATACAGATGATATTAACCATGATATTAACCATAAGCATGATTTATTACTTGTTACATATTATATGTAATATAATAAAACACAATTATTTATATGTAATAAGTACATATATAATGTGTAATAAGTAATAAATATATATTCATCTAAGGAAGAGATCAATATACTGTATATTGGAAGAAATGGAAGCACAGAGAAATTAAGCGAGTTCTCGAAAGTATCTGACTATGAGTTTTTGGTTTGGGGGGGTTGTGTTTTGTTTTTGTTTTTGTTTTGTATTGACTATCCAATGCAAGACAACCTCTCATGCTAGATCAGAAGAGACTGGTATGCTGAGTGAGTGTGCACCTGGCAGTGCACTGTGGGCTCTGTTGTCAGCTTTGAATCTCCTCCCCTTCTCTGCAAAGGCTCGCCTGAGTCAAGGTTCTAAAATAAACCAAGAAAACATTAGTCAAAGTGTTACGTTTCTCAGAATGAGATCAAGTAAACCTTAAGTCAATGAACACATATTTCAAATGGTGGTGGGGGTCCCTCTTAGCGTCATTTAAGTTAAGAAAAATGTCAAGAAATGAGCTGACCTTCAAAAGCTAAAGGGAAACCCCAAAAATCATTTCCATGAAGCCCCATGCTTCTGAGATTTAAGTTGGTTCAACTGGAGCAGAGTTCATGTTCTGGGGATAAGACACCCCTGGGAAACCACACAGAAACCCAGCACCAGCGCTGAGGAGATCGCTGGCTTCAGAAAGAAAGCATTCAGCAAAATACAGGATTGGACATAAAAATACATTTTAATTAGCCTGGGCTTTCTCATGCATGTGGTACTGTTGACATGTGTTGGTCTCCAAACAAATTGACACATCACATGCTTGATTGGCCTTTTGAAAGAGAATTAACTTGGTTTCTCCTTTTAAACATTTTATTATTGTTGAGGGGTGCATGCACATTCCATGACAAGTGTGTAGAAGTCAGATTTTCGGAAACTCACTTCACTCCTTCCATTGTGGGTTCTGGAGATCAAGCTCAGTTGTCAGACATCTATAGCAAGTACATTTACCCGCTGTATCATTTTATTGGCACCCCACACCCCATTTGTATCTTCCATGTGGTTGTTTGAATGAGAAATGGCCCCTACACCCTTGAAGACTTAGCTCCCAATTTGTGGTTCTATTTGGGGATGTTTAGGAGGTCTGGCCTTGCTGTACCCCTCTCCCACCAATTCCAGTTCGCTAATACTGCTTCATGCTTGCAGTTAAGACATGAGCTCTCAGCTTCCTGTTCCTCTTGCCATTCCAGTTGCTTGTTGCCAAGTTCTACCATCATGGACTCTTATCTCTCTGGAACCAGAAGGCAATATAGTCTCTTTCTTTTCTAAGTTTCCATGGTCATGGAATTTTATCACAGCAGCAAAGAAGTAATTAACACACATTGCCACCCAGAGGCATATGTTTTAGTATTGTGGTTCATAGGTCACATTCAGACACTGCACCAGTGGCTCCAGTTTGTTCCAGTCGGCCTCGAGTGCAGTGGAAAGAATTTCAAGCCTTTCACTTTGTTCGCTGGTTTCTCTCATACACTGGTTTGCAACCCTTGTATAAGGACTTCTGGACCCCATTTTCTGCCCTACTTCCCTGTCTCACTGGGAAAGGAAAAGAAAGAAAGAGACAGAGATGGAAGAGACACAGAGACTACTAGATACTAGCAGGCTGGGAGATAGAGTTCTGAGTTCAAGGCTGATGATGCTCAGGTGTCTGACAAAGCCAAGGTGTTGGATTAAGATGCCACTCATAGAGGTGGAGTAACCCTCAGGGACAGCTTTCGGGAAAAATAATGTGAGAGCAATTTTGCTTATTATGTGCATATACATGCAGAGGCCAACATTGAACATCTTCAATTACTCTCTACTTCTGCATGTATGTGTGGTTTGTGAGTGTCTATGTGTTCCTGTATGTATACATATATGTATGTACATGTGAACACCAGAGGTGGATGTCAGATGCCTACCTCAATTGTTTCCTACCATGTGTGTGTGTGTGTGTCTGTCTGTATGTATGTATGTATGTATTTAGATAGGCTTTCTCACTCAACCTGGAGTTTGCTCATTTAGCAGCAAGCCTGGGGGTTGCTCCCATGTTGACCTTCCCAGTGCTGGGATTATCAACTTGTGTTTCTATGCATGGCTTTGGGTGCTAGAGATCAAACTCAGGTCCTCCTGCTTATGTGGCAAGCACTTTGCCAACTGAGCCATCTCCCTATGTTCTCCATATAACCTTTTAAAAAATATTTATTTACTTATTTATTTTAAATTCCAGATTTTATTCCCCTCCTGGTCCACCCTCTGACTGTTCCACATTCCATACCTCCTCCCTGCCCCCCTGTCTTCATGAGGATCTCCCCACCTCTAGAGTAGTGAAAACAATACTTTAAAAAAAAAAAAAAGAATGGCTGAGGAAATCACCATCCCTGACCTCAAGATTTACTACAGAGCAATAGTGATTAAAAACTGCATGGTATTGGTACAGAGACAGAAAGTTAATCAATGGAATAGAATTGAAGACTCAGAAATAAAACCACACACTTACAGACAATTGATCTTTGACAAAGTAGCCAAAAATATACAATGGAAAAAAAGAAAGCATCTTCAATAACTGGTGCTGGTCTAACTGGCTGTCGATATGTAGAAAAATGAAAATAGACACATATTTGTCACCATGCACAAAGATCAAGTCCAAGTGGATAAAGGACCTCAACAAAAAACCAGATACACTGAATGTAATAGAAGAGAAAGTGGGAAAGAGTCTTAAACTCATTGGCACAGGGGGAAATTTCCTAAATGGAACTCCAATGGCTCATGCTCTAAGATCAAGAACTGATAAATGGGACCTCATGAAACTGGAAAGCTTCTGTAGGGCAAAGGACATAGTCAAAAAGACAAATTGGCAACCTATAGTTGGGAAAAAAATCTTCACTACCTCCACATCCCATAGAGTGCTAATATCCAAAATATATAAAGAACTCAAGAAGCTAACCACCCAAAAACCAAACAACCCACCCCTCCCCCAAAAAAGCATGGACTATAGAACTAAACCAAGAATTCACAACAGAAGAATCTCCAATGGCTGAGAAACTCCTAAACAAATGTTCAAAGTCCTTAATGATCAGAGAAATGCAAATCAAAACAAACCTGAGATTCCACCTTACACCAATCAGAATGGCTAAGACCAAAACCTCAGGTGACAGCACATGTTGGTGAGGATGTGGAGAAAGAAGAACATTACTCCATTGCTGTTGGGATTGGAAACTGGTACAACTACTTTGGAAATAAATCTAGAGGTTCCTCGGAAAATTGGAAATAGCTCTTATCTGAAGACCCAGCAATACCAATCTTGGGAATATACCCAAAAGATGCCCCACCATGCCACAGGGACACATGTTCCACATGTTCATAGAAGCCTTGTTTGTGATATCCAGAAGCTGGAAACAACCTAGATGTCCCATGACAGAAGAATGGATACAGAAAATGTGGTTCATTTACACAATGGAATACTACTCAGCTATTAAGAATGAGGACATCCTGAGTTTTGCAAGCAAATGGATGGAACTTGAAAATATTATTCTGAGTGAGGTAACTCAGACCCAAAAGGACCTGCATGGTATGTACTCACTAATAAGTGGGTATTAGCCCCCCCCCCCCCAAATGTACAGACTACCCAAGATACAGTCCACAGAACTCACAAAGGTCAACAAGCTGAAGGGCCCAAATGAAGATGCTTCAGCCCCACTTGGGAGGGAGAAGAAAGCAATCACAAACGAGGAGGGAGGGAGGAACCTGCATCATACCTCTGACCCACAATTGTTCCTGAAAGAATTACAGGGATGGAAATGGAGAGGAGCCTGAGGAAAAGAAGGTCCATCTACAGGCTCAAAGTGGGATCCAGCTCAAGGGGAGGTTCCAAGGCCTGACACTATCACTGAGGCTATGGAGTGCTCACAAAAAGGGATCTATCATGACTGCCCTTTGAAAGACCCAACAAGCAGCTGAAAGAGTCAGATGCAGTTATTTGCACCCAACCAATGGACAGAAGCTGCTGACCCCTGTGGTTGAATTAGGGGAAAGCTGGAAGAAACTGAGGGGAAGGGCAATTCTGTAGGAGGACCAGCAGTCTCAATTAACCTGGACCCCCAACATCTCTCACACTGGACCACCAACCAGGCAGCATATACCAGCTGATATGAGATCCCCAACACACATACAGCAGAGGACTGCCGGGTCTGGGTATGGTCAGAGATGATGCACCTTACTCTCATGAGACTGGAGGCCCCAGGGAGTTTAAAGGTCCATAGAACCTTTGGAAAGTCAGAAAACGTTCTGAGATCAGTCATCAGAGAAAGCAGAGGCAGGAGGTCTAGGGCGGGGATCCGTCCTGACATTGTAGCAGTCCCCATACAGTTTCTTGTGTTGACTGAAAATCAAAAGGTTTGGAACCATGAACTCACGCTCTGAATAATGGCATGGAGACTGCTGATTATCAATGAGGTTGATTATCAGTGCAGACAGCAGAGGAAGCACAACACACTATCCTAGTTCTGGAAAGAAGATGACTACTGAGGCACGGGGGTGATGGTAAAGGGCCTGTGGCTAGAAAGCTTGCTTCTCCTCTTACAGAAGTGCCCTTTCAAGCAACTTTGCACTGGCTACTGGCCAATATCCTCCCAGTGCAAAAGAATGCGGGCGTTGAAGGTCACGTATACTTGCATTACTGGGAGCTTCTACAAAGCATTGAACATGGGAGCAAGCCAAGCATTCACCGACACGCTGAAACCTCAACAGATGGACACAGTGCTTATAGCTCTCACTTTTGACTAAAAAATCCCTGTGGTCTCTCTCTCTTCCTTTCAAAGTGCCTCTTTCTTCTCTATCCTCTGTGTCCATACCATCTACATTTTACAGAACAAACGCTCATTTACATCCACAGTGAATAAGTAGCCATGTTAAAGTATTCCCAGGACGGCTATTCACACCACTGGCTCAGACAGAATATGTCTGGAATCCAGATTAACATTGCAACTATGGAAAAGAATTTCCAGAAAACCCTGACCCAGAGTTTAAAAGTTATTGTATCTATAAATTCCTCAGGACTATGAAAATCAACTCAAAACGATTTCACTCTTTTGGAACCAAAGAGAGTTCATAACGTTCTCATGAAACCATCCAATTTTCTCCAAGGATCCCATTCCTTGTACGATGCCATGGTGTTGGGTTCTCTGGTGCATCACCTGCACCTGCTTCCTTACACTGAAGATCAGTTTTTAAACAGATGAAAGGGAGATAGAAGGTTGAACTCTTTCTCATCTTGGATGAGTCCTACCAGAATTCACCAAAGCCTGGGTTCCAGAAGCCACTGGAAGTTTCCTTTATATACGACTGGCAAGTCTAGCATAATCTGGAGCTATGGAAGATCAGAGTGAGGAGTTCCAGGGTCATCGACAGAGAGTGAAGTGGGATAGGTGGAAAAATAGGTCAAGTTGGGAGATTAAAGGAGAGGAAGCCACCTAACGGAGAGGCAGACTGAGGCTGGTAAGCTGCCCAGGGTTCACTTTCAGTATCGTCCTCAATTGCTGTCGTCTTCACATACTGAAGCAGGGTACTCACATTAGCCCAGAGCTTACTTATGAGCTGGTCTACCTAGTGAGCTTGATCTGGGGGAAACCGTGTTCTCTGGGTCCCAAGCACTGGAGTTATTATGGGTGAGTCCCCACACCGACCTAATATGGCGGTGGGTGCTGAAGAGCTAACCTCCAGTCCTGGTGCCCAGCAAGTGCTTGACTCATGGAGTCATCTAATCATCCCCCCCCCCTTCTTTTTCTTTTTGTACAGAAAAAAAGAAAGAGCTGAAGAGACGGCTCACTGGTTAAGAGCATTGGCTCCTCTTCCAGAGGACCCAGGTTCAATTCTCAACATTCACATAGCAGCTCACATGGGGTTTGCCTTACACCTAAGACAATTCCTTCTCTTCCTCTGTAACTCCAGCTCAAAGAGGTCTGACATGGACTTACATGCTGGCAGATATTCATAAAATAAAAATAAATAAATCATATTTTAAAAAGGAAAAAAGATGTTGCATGAGGAAGCAGGTAGATTAGCTCACAAATAATCTGCACATAATTTTCCATAAAAAACCCTCAGGGTTATATGGTTAAGATGACCCTCACAGTTATATGGCTAAAACAATCCTCACAGTTATATGGCTGACCACAGGGTCAAAATGTTTAAAATTCATATTTTGTGACTTAACTGAAGACACTTTGAAGCAAAGCTGCCATGTCCTTTATTTCAACCCCTTTCATTTTCATTGCAACGGCATGCACACAAAGACGTCTTCTTTTTGGTTCCTACTTGGTACCAGTGGTTTTACCAGTATTACTTCCAGCTTGTCAATATAAAAGCTGATATAGAAAAAGAGCATCTAAGAGTTGACCTTATAGTGAATATGGTTAGTTAGTGCCCCCCCCCCGAAACTGTCTTGGGGGAACTCTTGGGTGTTCTCTGGGAGTCATTTTTAAAGAACTTCTGTCACGTGAGGGCTAGAGAGTCTCTCTCAGTGGATGTAAGATACTCCCTGCTCAGCATAGGGCAGCATCAGTCCATCAAAGTCAAGTGGTTTACACACGGCATGGAAGCATGGAACTATCTGGTTACAGTAGCTAAGTAGCCAGGCTAGGCTTGATCCTAAAACAGTTCTTTTTCCCAATTACATTCTTTCCTGCCCTTCTGGATCTCACCCATTACTGGAGAGATTCAAAGAACAAATGAAATAGGAGGTGTTTGGAGCAATGCATGAGAAAGCAGGGGTTCGGTAGAGAAGAAGGCTAAGAGACGTTGATGGAGAGGAGATGTGATATTGGAAGCTTCAGGATTTCTAAAGCCAACTTAGCCTCAAGCTCTTGAGGATGCAATTAGAGGATGGATTCACATCGTTGTCAATGCAAAGCCAAGCAAGTAAGCACACAAAAATGGCAAAGAAACAAGGGTAGGGAAGGATACTTATGACCTACAGCTGTTAGGGAAATCTCAGACTCATAGGATTTTATGTGGAGTAAACCAGGCAGGCCCGTTCTCAAGCATACTCAGTTTGAGCATATTCAGTTCAAGGCCATAGCTCCTGAAGGAAAGTAGCTGATGATTCTTGTGCTTGTTTAGTTCAAGGTCAATGAAACATGACCCAGAAAGAAAGGTTTTGGGTGCAGCCCATGGAAGGGCACAGAGCAGTTTGCCTCTAAGGATCCTTGCTGGATTTTGGTCTTAGACAACACAGTAACATGATAACTTAGAGAGCTGACTGTAGAGTTCCGTTCAGGGAGATAGGGCATCAAATTTACTGCTTTGAGTCGGGCCTTTGAATAGCTTTCCTTTTAGACATGGAACCTCTCTGCATTTATTCTGTAAATGTGTAGCAAGCGTTTTCTTTGCATCATGTTCTGTGGTAAGTGCTAGGAAAAGACAGGCCCTCTGCTGAAGTAGTTTTGGGATTCAGAGTGAAGAAGACAGAGTACACATTCCAGAAGTAGGGAGGGCCTCTCACACCCCAACCTGCTGGGTCAGGAGGTGACTTTGGCTAAGGAGTAAACACAAATTCATACATACATACACCCCCCCCACACACACACACAGAGAGGGGGGGCAGGGGGAGACAGACAGACACAGACACAGAGAGACACACAGAGAGCTAAGTGTTATGTCTGTGATTCAGAACTTCTGTACCATATTAGATGAAAATTTAGGAAGTTCCTCTTCCAGGGATATAGTTCAGCAGTTCAGTTGGAAGAGTGCTAGCCTTGCATTCAGGAGTCCCTGGATTCAGTCTACAGTGACAAAAGTCGAAAATAAAATCAAACCAAAAAACCCTGGAAGTCCCACAGCCTCTCTCACAAAGGCAGAAGCTAAGAAACCAGAGAAACTACCAACAGTAACTTCTTTAATATCCAGGCCTGGAAGACATTAGTGATAACTTTACAGAGAAGGGAACTGAGGCCCACAGAGTCTACCCACTCTTCTTCTCTGCCATTACATCCCACCAAAGCAAACAACGTGTGCCTGTCATCAACTCCCAAACACCGAACTCCTCAGGTCTCAGCTCTGCCCGAGGCTAGCACATCTCCCCACCCTTTCTCTCAGCTTCCTGTCTTCCTTCTGAATCAAGGCCTGCCCCCCCCCACCCTGGCTGCACCTTGCATTCCTTAAGCACTTGCTCACCCCTTACAAGTGACAGCAGATTTTGTTCTTCTGGTTGACCCTTCTGGGCTGGTTCGCAGTCTTTGTTACGGCTCTATCTGTTCCTGGTTTCCTGGGACAAAGTTTTCCTCGTGCAGGTAGATACAAATCTTGGGTTCTTCTGGGTTATCAATCATCCTTCTGCCTCAGGACCCAGGCTGTCAGTCTCTCCAGGTCTTGTTCAAGTTGAGGGTAGACTGACAAGGTGCTCCCTCAAAATTTGTGCGCAGAGCCACTGTCATACAACACCTTTGTCCTAGCCTTATAAAAATGGAATACTTAACATCTGAAAGTCTCCTGCCATCTACTTGGCAAACTAACTATATGTCTGTGCAATAAAACATAACAATTGCCAGGAACACTTTAAAACTGAGTAGTTTTCTCTGAATCACAAACCAGTTTCTGCACGTATTCACACAGCTCATTCTTGAATACTTTTGTCCTACTTTATGTTCCTCTTTAACGATCACATTTTCAACAGGTGTGTGTGTGTGTGTGTGTGTGTGTGTGTGTGTCTCACAGAGGACAAATCATTGGTTCATTCACTGGATAGTTCAAACATCTATCAGTGTATCCAATGTGCCAAATGGTAGACCGCCTCTGATTTCTGATACCCAGTCAGCAATTGGACACTTAGGATTCGTGGGGTATGATACCAGAAGCAGGTTTACAATGATTTTCTTGGTTAATGTGGGTCTGTCTGACCCTCTGTGCTCCTTTGGGCTGTTTTATGCTTTTCTGTTCACCCGTAAGTGAGAGAATATCTTTTTTTTTTTTTAATTTTTCGAGACAGGGTTTCTCTGTGTGCCCTGGCTGTCCTGGAACTCACTTTGTAGACCAGGCTGGTCTCGAACTCAGAAATCCTCCTGCCTCTCTCTCACGAGTGCTGGGATTAAAGGCGTGCACCACCATGCCCGGCTGAGAGAATATCTTAGAATCAATTTGTATCAGACTCAAGCCTTAAAGTATAAATTCTAATAAGTGATTTATTGCTTCCAGTTTAATTTCTGGTGTGTGTGTGTGTGTGTGTATGTGTGTGTATGTGTGTGTGTGTGTGTGTGTGTGTGTGTGTGTGTGTGTCCCCACACCTTAGTTACAGACTAGCTAGCTGCCATGTGAGATTCCCTCAGAACTGGAGCAAAGAAAGGGAGGGAGATAAGGGAGAGAGATAACAGGAGAGAAAGGGAGGGAGATAAGGGGAGAGATAACAGTGTGAGGCTTTGTACTTCTGGCATCCAGAGGTTAGCATCATGGAATCCATTGCTGCTAGCTCCTCCCTCTAGATTTTCCCCTGGTCTGAGCATGGCCTGCATTTTGGACGATCACTCATGATTCTCAGCTTCTGTCCTTGGACAGCTATGTTATCAGGCCCTTGTGTTGAGAGCCTTCTTTACCACGGGGCGCTGGCTTTAGAATACCTATTCATTCCTCTGTTGTTGAATGGTGGGATTGGATGTTTTCAATGTCTTGAGGGTCTAAGGCAATAGTTCTCAACCTGTGGATCACAACCTCTCAACAAACCTCAGTCACCAAAAACATTTGCCTTATTATTCGTAACAATAGCAAAATTACATTTATGGAGGAGTAACAAAAATAATTTTACGGTTGAGGAGCCACCACAGCGTGAGGAATTATATTAAAGGGTCACAGTATTAGGAAGATTGAGAATGACTGGTCTAAGGGATAATAATCAGCTATAAAGAAAAAAATGTTTTATTATAATGTCTTACAACCAAGGGTGTTAGGTCCAAAAGAAACCCAGGTCAAATGGCTAAACTATGGTGTCTATTGGCATAGCAAAGTACATGCTAGCCTCTAGGTTCTCTCAGCAGGTACCTGTTACAGAGCTCCTTGTTGGCATCCTGGTTCCTCACCCATCCCCTACCCGAAACCTCTCCAGCTCATGAGATTTGCTTCCCTTCCTCTAGTTTCTGATTCCTGTACACCCCTGCCATACAGCTATCGGGGCTCTGCCCTCTTTGCTGTCTTGATCTGCTTGCCCTCTCTCCTCTTCTCTCTCTTCTTTTCCTCTCCTGCTCTTCCCCACTCCCACCCCATTTCCATGGCCCAGTTCAGTCATATTTAGTTTACTACTTTCTCACCCTGCTCTGGAATCTTCCAGATGCCTCTGGCTGTACTCTCCCTCATCACTGCAATAAAAACCTTCTTCTTTTCAGCCCTGCCCTGGAGCAGTGATGTCCTCATTCCATCCAAAGGTCACTATTCCTTCCTACACATCAGCAGGAGTTCCAACTTTAGGCTATTTTAGTGTGAACCTCAGACTCAGCACTTCTGTTAGCAGTCACTGTCTATCTGGGTTAAGTGGTGTTGAACCTAGGAAAGATCTCACAGGGATCAGCCATTGTGTTGAACATGTTCTTTCAGAAATCACAGCCATGGTCATGATTGGTCACAGCTCACCCATGCCACAAATTCTCCATCATGGTGAGAGATGTTTGTAAGCAAGGTTGACTTCACTTGGCTCAATCCCACCCGGACTACCTTGGCTTCATTGCTCTGTGTGAATACAAACACAATGATTAAATGTGCATTTCAACCTTTCCTTTAAGAAATCAATTTGGGTAGGGTAAGAAACAAGAATTAGGGAGACACTGCATGAGGACTGTAGAGTTGAAGGGATGAGAGACCAACCTGAGCCCCTGGGTCGGAGCTGTCAGAGGTTTCCTCAGTGAGCTCTCTGGCTAATGAGTGTTCCTTCCCCTCAGCTCTGTGGTTCTCAATCCCAACTGTAGTTACCTTCTTTTTAGTTTACTTTTCTTTACCCTGACAGTTTGGGAGGCGTTAGCTCATGTTCTTTCCACAGAACTTTTTATTGAGCCAAGTATTTGTTGCGTAAGTGATAAGTAAATATGAAGGAAATGGTACGACGTGCCACCAACAGTTCGGATCTAGTCGACAAGAAAGGCAAACAAGCCACTAATTCTAGTACAAGCACATTCCAAATAAAGGCGAGAGCTAGGGCTTGAACAACAGAATGAGAACTTTGATGGATGAAGAACGTCTTTGAGAAGAGTTGACAAGACCACTTCTTGAAGTAGATGCAATTTCCAGAGGTGAACAGACAAAAGAAAGAATTCAAATTGGGGAAAACAGCCTGAGGAGAGGATATGGTAAATATACTGAGAAATCTTAAGACCAATGCCTTAAAAGTCATGATATAGACACAGTTTGGGTGTAGAGCTCAGTTGCCCAGTACCGTGGCTATTAGCACACAATACATTTGAGCAAAAGACATATAAGTGCAAATACACATGATACCCTCATGACTAGGTAAAAAAGAACATAGCAGCACTCATTAAAAATGTTTACGGAGCAAATGCTGAGAGGATACTTTAAATATGCTGAGTTACACAAGACATTATTTAAAAACATTTCACCTATTAACACTTTGGTATGACTGCTGGAAAATACAGTAACATCTACGAGGCTCATTTTATATTTCCACTGGACAGTGTTGACACAGAAATTGAAATGCCAGGAATTTTGACATTGTTTTATAAACCATGGAGACTTTATGTAGGTACCTTGTGGTGTGTCCTCATGCCGGTAAAACCATAGTTTCCAGTTCTTGTCTACTATGATGCTTGTTGGTATTTTGTGTCGGTTTAACAAACATCTCACTGAATCTATACATTTCATCCCAGTGGGTATCCATCAAAATTGCCCTAATTTTTAAAATACTTTTTCTTTAATTCACATTTTAGAAGATTATTAGAATAAACCTGAGCATCTAATTCCTTCCGAGTCATCTTTCCTCCCCCATCCCCCAATGCTAGCTACAGTAACTGTCACTAGAGGCTGGGCCAGTGGAGCAATTTGATTCTTGACTTTTAACCTCTAAAACTGTGAACTAAAGAAGTCTTTTTTTTTTCTTTTTAAATTTACTCAGCTTAAAGTTATTTTGTTAAAGCATTGAAATATAAATACTGAGTATAGTTAGCCCAGCTTCTCTCTAGGGATAGAATTATAAGATATACATGTATACATGTATGTTGGAAACTGCAGAGTTTGGGTCCTGGGACCCTGGCTAGAGGTGACAAGGGAAAGAAGAAATGACAGACACAGGTTCTCTAACTGCCACAACCTGGAACTTTAGCATATTTACTGGGTACAGCATGGGATATGGGAGTGGGAGTTAATTAGTATCTGTAGGAGGGTGGTGTGGTGCTTTGAATGAAAATGGCCTCCATAGTCTCATAGGGAGTGGCACTATTAGGAGGTGTGGCCTTGCTGGAGTGGGTGTGGCCTTGTTGGAGGAAGTGTGTCACTGGGGTTGTACTTTGAGGTTTCAGAAGCTCAAGCCCAGGCCCAGTGTCAGTCTCTTATTGCTGCCTGCCAATCAACCTGGGCGTAGAACTCCCAGATGTCCCTCTAGCACCATATCTGCTTGTGTGCTGCCATGATGATAGTGGACTAAATCTCTAAACTGGAAGCCAGCCCCCATTAAATGGTTTCTTTTATAAGCGTTGCAGTGGTCTTGGTGTCTCTTCTCAGCAGTAGAAACAGTAGCAAAGGCAGGCCATCTCTGTAGCAAGGCAGTATCAATCTGTAAACATCCTGCAGGAGAAAACCACATTTCTTAATCTTTGCATACACTGATCATGTATTCATTGACACTTCTATTCAGACTACTGAGGAGAGCTTTACCACCTCTCTTCAATCTGGTCATATGGGTAACAGCTTTACCAATATCCCGAGGGTTTGAGGTTTTGGAGTCCTTAATGTGGCCATGCCCATGTCAAAATTCCACAGTTGCTCAGAACTTCATTTAGCCAGGGCTTCCTCTGCTCCTTACACATGTAGTTACTTTTATTTGTTACATTTATTTATTTACTTATTAATTATGACATTTACTTACATACCTATCATCAAACAGAGGTGATGACTTTATCCTGTGGTCTCTAATTCTAATGCAACCACAGGTGTCATTTCTCTTTTCTTCCTTTGTGGTTTTGCAATGCTCTCTCCAACACTAGAGAAATTTGGCTCCCCATATTCTTAACTTTACACATACATACTTAGTCAGTTTTCCCATAAGTTTAGTTCCTAACTGCTGCTGTATATTCTATCCAACATAGACAGCTAGGTCTTTAGATAGATCTATTTCCAATTTTCTGAGGAACCTCCAGATTGATTTCCAGAGTGGTTGTACCAGTTTTCAATCCCACCAGCAATGGAGGAGTGTTCCTCCTCCTCCTCCCTTCCTTCTACTCCTCCACTTCTCCTTCTTTTTGGGCACTGTTGCCTGGGACAGGATTCCCTTGCTCTCAGGGACACCTTTCTCGCCAAAATGATTACCTCTAATGCTTTACTCTGTTTCTGTCTGAACCTTGATGATACCTCCACTTTAGACTCCCATGGTTCCTGTTTCCCCTTTCATAGGAATATCTACTTAGTAGACATAAGGGAGTTTTGATCAAGAATAGAAGAAAAAGGGGGAAGAGTAAGATCCCATCTATATTTGATATGAAATTTTCTTTGTTTTTTCAACCAGAGATATTAAGAAAATGTGCCCCTTATTAGTTGACAGATATAGCAAGGGTGCTTGTAGACACCCTTTGGGATCCTACATCTTATCTCCATCTGATGTAAACTATAATTTGTTAATAAAAGGCTGTGGGAAAGTAAAAATTGCATATGACAGTGACAGCAAAGGAGAGAAAATGCTAGTCTAGATGCATGAAAGATCAGAGAAGGAAGTGAACTTGCTCCAGCATGGAGAAAAGCAATCTGGTATTTCCATTTGACTTCTGAGAAGTTGTAAGGAAAGATGTAGACTAAATGGGGAAAAAGAAAGATACTTCTCTGTAGGCTCTTAAGGATTCCCTAGACTAACATGGAAAGCTTTTCCACCATGGATTTTACAGGGAACAGACCCTCCTGCACTGCCTTTTTTCTGTCTTCTAGCACATGTGCTAGCTAGCATGTGCTTACAGAGTCTCTTTGACCACAGTTGGTAGCTGTTATCCCCCAGGCATGGTCTTCTCAGAGAAAGGCATTCTTGAAAATGTCAGAGTAATTAATGACCCACTCTAAACTCTTCCGGTGAGGATGTGTGATCCGCTTGGAGGGACCAACTGTTTCCCCGACGCCCTCCATGCCAGGCACTTCTTCACACTGAATCTAGAGGCCATGGCCTGGAGCAGCAGCTCAATGGCTCCCCAGCTATGACTGAAATGTCCACAATGCAAGGCCTTTGAAAACTGAACTTGGTCAAATTCAGTCACCAATGGATGCCAGTGAGAACCTAAAAATAAACCAAGAGGCGTAAGCTTCAAAGACTTCCTGGAAGGTAGAGGGGCTAGAGGTCACAGAGAGCAGTGGATGACTCCTCGTTGCCTCGTGGAAGTCACAGGAAATTCTCAAATTGCCAGGAATGACACTGAGTTTTGCACTGTGATTCATTAGAGCACATGAATGTAATAGATCTTCAGTGTTCAGAGCAGAAGAGAGGACAGAGGCCTGTGGGATCTGCTCTCTCCTCAGGTCTGAGATAGGCAGAGGACTAACCCACCAAGAAATAACATGTCAAATACTTCATATCTTAGAAATATGACTGTCAGATTTGGCTTGCAATTCTACTAGCCTGTTTGTTCCTTTTACCTCCTATGTCAAATTCAGTATGGCCAAACCACTCACAAATTTTTGTCACTAAACCTGTATGGATTCTGGGCTTTTCCTTTGGCATTGTTAGTGATAAAGATTTGAGACCCGTCTTGGTCGGGTATTTCAGTTCAGGATCTAGAAAGATGCTTTTGGCACACTACCAACCCATAATGTCCTACCGCTTACTTCGTTCATAGTTTGGTCCTATTGTCTCATGAGGGCATCACTAGTTTATTTAATTAATTAGTTTGTTTTTAATACATGTACATTTAAATCCATTTTCCAGAGAAATTTTCTACATTGTGATATAATCCGTGGGTCATCACACTAAATACTTAGCATATAGCTCTTCCCTATTACACTGTTGGAGTTCATGTGAAGTCATACTCTATTGTCAAAATAACAATTTATACACATTTTAAGAAAATCTTAAACAGAGGTCCCATATTTTCCAATCCAGAACCTTTCTTCATCTGCTTAGACCATCTGAATGGACAAACTGACCCTTAAGGTGGCAAGAAATGGGCTTCCATGGCCGATGTATTTTCTCATGTGTTGAGTGGTTTGGCCATGCCTAGATGCTTGTCCAACTGTTAAAGGCTACTGTCTACTTTTGTCAAATGACCATGTTCTTGCTTGCAGTGTGGAGGTGGGAGAAGATGTCCACATTTGAACAGTTTGGTGAAAAGAACTCTTAAGCCTCCCAATTCTGTTCCCACAAGCACATTTGGAAAGGTAACTAATTGACTATTGCATTTGAAGATCAGACACTGACGTATTTACTACTGCATAGTCATATAAAATTCTCTTGTGATCCTTTGGAGAAACTACAGTAAGAAATAATAAATTAAATATGTTAAGAGTTCACAAACAGAATGCTTAAACTACTAAAGAAAACCCTACAAAACCAATAACTTGACACATTTTTTTAAAAAAAGTCATATAAACAAGTACTATAATATACATTTGTGGGACAATCACAGTGGAATTTTCTTGATAGGCAGTTCATATTTTTAAATGTGTCTTTTAAATTTCATTTAAAATTAAATATCATGCAACGTATAATGGAATTTTTAAGTAACTACTTTTAGTTTTTTTAAAAAAATGCCTCTATATGCTAGCTAAATGTTTCTGAAGCTTAACTAGTTATTTTAAGCCTTAAAAATAAGAATTGCTTTGACCTTTTGGTATATTGTTTTAAATTTTGTTATCAGGGTGAACTTTAGAGGTCTGGTTTTTGTATTATGGAACACCTCCTTCTTCCAGACGCATAATAAAAATATCACAGCTCTTTACTTCAGTACCAAATTGGGGGGAAAAAAACCCTGCAATTTCTCACAAAGAATGAGCTTCAAGGTCAGATTTTAAAAGCTACAAGGAGACTAGATTGGCACAAATGGATGCATACGCGAATTCTATTCAGCTGAACGGAGTTAAATTATGAGGGGCGTACGGAGTGTCTACATCAATGCATGCTTTCAGGAGGCTGTTCCTTTTATGAATTAGCCACGGTTACCTGAACTCTCGAGTCCTGCAAAGTTATTAAATGAACACATAATAAGAACTTCCACTTAACCTAAATCATAACGGGGATCGGTTGCAGGCTGTTAATGCCTGTGATGGGGAAGGCCCAGGCTTTGCTTCACTGCACAAACACACCAATGAGAGATGGCGTACGATGGTTCCCGCTACATCCGAACTTTAAAAGCGTTCTGCAGAGAGGAGGCAGATACATAAAGTGGCCAATGGGGTACTGCTTCTCTTCACTTGAAGGCACCCCAAATCACAGAGGCTGCCTCAAAGCCTCCTTGCTGCTTAACAAGAGCCAAGTCACTTTCCCAGACTCTAATTTCTCACAGGCAGCAGGCAGGGTGCAGCAAAAGAAATGCAGTGCAGAGGGAATCGGGCCAGGGGCTTGTTAATGCCTGAGACCGCGATGAAGCCAGTTCCCTATTTCTTGTTGAAAAGACTGCTGCTGCCTGAGTCGATTTTAGGAACATGTAAAGCCTGCCTAGTGGAGTAGAGCCCTAGATAACAGTTTAGATATACAGTCTTAAAACCTGAATTCTGGTCAATAACAAGTGCCATGAAGATCTAGTGTCAGAGACAAACCAGGGCCCATCACATCCTCCTCACAGACGTAATTAACACAGAGACCTTGGAGCAGCCGATGAACCTGTTCGCTTCCAGGATGGTGCTTTCTGACTTCTATTCTGATTGGACAGTACCAGAAGAACTTTGCTCTGATTGGTTGAGGTGTTTGCAACTATAATTCCTTTGAAAGTAATATCTGTTGGAATTCTCTTTATTCCAAAATACAAGCTGCCTATAGAGTTCCTGAGACACTTTCAGGTGTAATTACTCTAGAGAGATAAGAAAGAGTAGGTTACCCATTTTGGATTCAAAGATACAATTTAACCATACCCCAATTCAAACATTTTCCTCGATAGAGCCAAAGTCTAGGGAAAGAGAGAAGCGTGGGAGGGGGTAGCTGGGGAGGGAGTTGGGGGGGGGGAAGGTTGGGGGAGGGTATGATATCACACAGTTTAAGGCCCTAAAGCAGCTTGGCTGGCTGTTTCTTACTCCAGTCAAGTGCAAAGCACCTCTCATTCATTTACTCACCTTTAAATAGTCTCCTTTGTGCATGGAATTTTACAAATTCTTATTCCATCATTGAAGGCAGGCAGAAATCCTATCAGACTGTGTGTAGTCTTTGCCATGTCCCATATTTTATATGACATTTGGTTGGGTGAACAATTGATACAAATACAACTCTTCTTCTTTGGTGGATTCATTGTTCTCCAGTTAAACTAAATCAGACAGTAGATTATCATGGGAGTCTCATTATACCAAAACCTACTGTCTTTTTTTTTTTTTTTTTTTTGGTTTTTCGAGACAGGGTTTCTCTGTATAGCCCTGGCTGTCCTGGAACTCACTTTGTAGACGAGGCTGGCCTCGAACTCAGAAATCTGCCTGCCTCTGCCTCCCAAGTTCTGGGATTAAAGGCGTGAGCCACCACGCCCAGCCTAAAACCTACTTTCTTATCTGCCCTTTAATCCTTTACTGATTCTGACTGAAGACAGCCATTTCCCTCGGCCAGCGCCACAGTAGCACACAGGGTATGGAAGGATGGAAGGGATCTGATTGTAGACTGGGTAGAGGGATGGCAAAATGGCTGCTTGTACATTGTTTCTCACAGAATGGCTAATGTTCTCAGGCAGTGAAGATAGAGGTTGGCAGTTACTTAAGTACCTCCAGGGAAAGAAAGGCTGACAATCAACAGTGAGCAATTTCAGGTTCCCCAAAATATTTCAGACAAAGAGTTCTTTTCCATATACCCAATGAAAATTCTTCTGCTGCAAATGAAACCAAATAATCCTGGACCTCTTCATTCCAGAGGAAGCGGTTTAGAGGCGAATACCATCACACACTCTGTAGCTGGCTGTAGGTAAAAACACATCAAACATACAGATGGTTCATCCAGTGATATTTTTAAAGATATCCATACTGGAAATCATCTGAACTCTATAAGATCCAGGGGTGGAGGACAGAGGGAATCAGCACCATGCTGTGACGATGTATTTTGTCCACAAGAGTAAAAATGCGACAGAAAACAAAATTTGATTCCCACAGAGTCTCAACTGTCTCCTGCTTTGGGTTTTGAAGGTAGGTTGAGAGGGATACTGGATGGATTTGACAGCTGGATCTTTTAAATTACACTTTTATTCAGTGTTTGGTGTGTGTGTATGTGTGTGTGTGTGTGTGCCACCACACACATGTGAATGTCAGAGGACAGAATGTGGGCATTGCCTTTCTCCTTCTACCATTTGGGTTCTGGTGATGGAACTTGGGCTATTAGACATGGCAGCGAGCATCTTTTATGTGCTGAGCCATCTTGCTGCCTGTGCAGCTGGTTTTGATGTTTGGGGTGGGGCAGTGTAAGGAATGGGTAAGGCATCTTTGTGATAAAGGGCAACTTAACCCTTCCTTTTTACCTTAAAGCACCATCTTCCTCGCCTTCTTCAGTTGGAAGAGCATCCAAACCTTCACTTCTCAGCTCCTACTCAAAGAGGAGCCATATAAAAACATCTATGAGATGGTCACTGATGTGAAATCCATGGAAACGGGGTCACCCTGCTTATGGGTCAATGCCAAGGCCTTGAGACAGAGCAGCCCAGAGTCTTGTTACAGCATTTTACCTTTCGGTGTTGGACTGGACTGGGGGAGGAGGTGGGAATTTGGTTTTGTTCCCATTGATTTTCTTTAATGTGACTCCCCACAGGACTTGCCACTCCTCTGTTTCCTCTTACACCCTCCCGTCTATTTAAAATTAGAAGGGAAATGGGGGAAGAGGAGCAGGGAAGGGGAGCCTGGGATAGGCCTCAGGCTGAGCCAGCAGCTGTCTTCACTGTATGCCAAGGGCAGCTCCAATACTTCCTGAGGCCTTTCCAAGTGCCCCTCCCAAATGGTGACTGCTACAGAAAAATTTAACCCCCTTCCCTTTCCAGTGTGGTACTCTGTTGTGGATTTTCATCTTTGACTTTGCTTCATTTTTGGACAAGGGATTTAATTTCCTGCACCCCCACCCCCATGTATAAATGAAATCCTTTAATATGGATTCACTCTTTTTATAGTAGCCTCAAATCAAGTGAGTTGTGCCCAAATGAGCTAAAGCTAGCAAGGAACAAATGTGTTCTGTGCAGGCACAGGGCCCTTTAGATAGATCAGTGTCCAAGAGAATAAACTGGACCATAGCTCAGAAATGAGGTTTTTAAGCTCGTTGGTATTTAAAAATGATGAAGATGGAGATGAAAGAGAGATGCCACAGGCTCAGAAATGCTCAGGGTCCCAGATAGCTTCGTGTCAACTTGACACAGTCAGGAGTCATCAGAGAAGGGGAAACCTTAATTGAGAAATGCCTCTGTAAGGTCTGCTTGTAGGCAAGTCTATGGGGGCATTTTCTTAATTAGTGATTGGTGTGGGAAGACCCAGCCCACTGTGGGTGGTGTCATCCCTGGGCTGGTGGTCCTGGGTTTTGTAAGAAAGAAGGCTGAGCAAGCCATGAGGAGCAAACCAATAAGCAGCACTCTTCCATAGCCTCTGCATTAGCTTCTGCCTCCTGGTTCCTGCCCCATTTTAGTTCCTGTCCTGACTTACTTCAATGAACAGTGATATAGGAGTGTAAGCCCAGTTGCTTTGGTCATGGTGTTTCATTATAATGATAATAGCCCTATGAGACACTCAATAACATTCGTCTGGACAAGTGAAAAAAATTTAATTGAAAGTGCTTTCCTCTGGAGATACAAGCCCATTGTCATGGTCAAGGCAAACTCCTTTTAGCCTGTCTGGCTTTACTGACAAGATTTAAATGTGTGCAGCTTCTTTGGGGCATTATACATTGTACTCAGAATGTTCTATAGGATTTCAGGAACTAACGAGGAGTACAACATGCGGACTATGTAGAGTCCTGATGGGACCAAGATGCTACTGAACAGTGAAGAAAGGTCAGTTTCCTCCAAATCACATGTACACCTGCTAGAGTCCTTCATCCCTTCCAACTCCACCAGGGGCAACTGGTAAGGTTCAACTATAGAATCTTGAAAACTATGTCATATGCTACTATTGAGGTTTTCGTAAAACTATGTGTGATTTTTTTTTCTTCAGCAAAAACAGGTCATTGTTGCCTAATGGTAAGTGCTTATCTCTCTAGAATTCAAATGAGAATTTTTACTGTCAACAATATATAAAATTCAAACATTCCACAAGTTAAAGTCAAAACAATGGTAGGAGAAATGACTCACCAGGTTAAGAACACTAATCGCTCTTACAAAGGACCCATGTTGATTCCTAACACCCATGTGGTAGCTCACAACTATCTATAACTCCAGTACTAGGGAACCAATACTTTCCCTCTTCTGGCTTCTACAGGCACAGGGCACATAGAAACAGTGTGCATTGACATACACGCATGTGTGTACACACACACACACACACACACACACACACACACACACAATACACAACACAAAACACTCATACACATAAGAATAGAATAAATTTAGAGAATAAAAACTAAATAAAAACAAGAACAACAGTGCCTCTACTAACACCTCTGCTGCATTAAGAAGTATAGATAGTATACTATCTATACTATCTATACTATCTATACTATACAGCTATACCAGCTTGGGTGCGCCTGATCTGGTCTGATCGCTGAAGAAGTATAGAAAGTCAAATTATGCTGGGCTTCTTTCACTTTTCAAAGGGTTCAGACGCCTGTGAACCTAAAAATCACTTGTTCAGTCAACTTTATTTTATCAAGTTTCATGGAATGCCTTGCATTTTGGACATGATGCTTGCTTAGGGTTACTGATATTGTGGTGTTTTGAATGAGAATGGGCCCATAGACTCATCTATTTGAATGTTTGTTGCCCAGCTTGTAGAATGTTTGGGAAGGATTAGGATTGGGTATTGGGGAGGAAGTGTGTCATTGGAGGTGACATGTGACTCCCAGTTAGCTCTCTGTCTCTCCTCACTCTCTCTCTCCTTCTCTCCCTCCTTTTTCTCCCCCCACCCCCCACCTTGGGCTTATGCATCAGGATCTAAGCTCAATGCCTGTCTGCCTGCTATGTCCTTGCTTCCTGCCATGATGATCATAGCCACTAGCCTTCTGAAAATGTAAGGCCCCATTAAACTCTTGCTTCTGGAAGTTGCCTTGCTCAGTAATTTATCATGGGAATTGAAAAGTAACCAAGAGAGTTGTGACGGAGTAAATAGAAATTAAACCACCAATGCTAGTCTTTTCTCATCCCGCCCCATCCCCCACCCCAATTCTCCCTTCTGACATGGAAAGTACTTTTTAAGGAAGTAATTTATTTTCAGGCAATCCCACTGTTTCTTATTGCTCCTGCCCTGCCCTGGTGACTGGCAGATTTTCCTGTGCTTGAGTTCTTTCTGTTATCTATGATCAGTGATGGGATAAAATATGAGGAACACACAAAACCAGTTTCGAGACCAGGACACTTGGGCACAAATCTTAATTTAAAAAATTCAGTAAGGACTTCTGTCACTTTAAAGCTTAACTCTTACATTTGTGAACTAGAGTATTAAGTTAGACAAACTATGTTGTCTGCTTTAGCTGAACGTTCATTGTCTGAAATGGCACAGGAGAACAAAAGAAGAGAGAGAGAGCAGCCTGTGAGCTCCTCACCTGGTTAAACCACAGATGGGAAACATTTGAATAAAAACAAATTGAATCCTTACTGAACACATGCTGAATCTCCCCTCTTCCCTTGTCATTATCCCTTAAACAATCTAGTATAATAGTTCTTTACAAACCATTAGCATTATAATAAACGTCTTAACTATCCTAGAGAGGATTTGAAGTATAAGCCAGCAACACGCAGATTATAGGCAAAGGCTGTTGCATCATTTTATGTAAGGGGCTGGTATGTGAGGAGCTTGACTTCTGTTGGGGGCAGGGGTACTAGAATGGGGCCCCTGCAGAGGGTGTTTAGTGCTTGCAGGGCTGTCAATCAAATCCTGCCTGCCAGAATTATTTTTAATGGGAGTGACATCATTCATGTCCTTGTCAGAGCGTGATCTTATCACATCAACTATGATAATTCCTTGAAAAGCCAAATTTGAAGTAGTCATAATCTAAGAATCCTGAGGTCTCACCACGATCAGATCACAAGCCCAGTTCAAAGTGAATCACTGTGCCTAACTTCTTCAAAGATTGTTTTGTAATTCTTAGCTTTGAATTCTTGTATCACAGATTATCTTCTTTTAGACTATCTTTTAAGCATTTTAAATAAACATGAGCAAGTCTGCAATTATACACGAAGGGTGAGATACAATTTAGCCAAGAGCATTTTTCCTAATCATTAGTATTGTGATAAATGTGTGTGCGCATGCATGTGTGTGTGTGTGTGTGTGTGTGTGTGTGTGTGTGTGTGTGTGCTCCTACGCTGAGTAATCCTTACTTAGCTCTTTCCCTGGTATCTCATGAATTTAATTTTCCACATTAGCTATGTTTCTGGCAATCAAGCCCCCAACAGTAGGTTCCTCTGTAGATAGGCTATGCTTCAGGCAGGTGCTATCTACTAGATCTCCTAGCCAGAGTTGCTCTGTGAAGCTCAAGAAGGGACTTGCCTTTGGCACTCACAAGGAGATAGAACACAGCACACTTCTGTCAGTAGCCCTAGGGATTCTTGGATTCCATGATGTTCCTCTTGAGAAAGCGTGCTGATTAAACAAGAATCTTCCTAGAGTTGCTGATGTGTCTGCTGAACTTTGGGATAGAGAAGACTTGGTCATGGGGCCAATGCTGGAACCTAAGAGAGACAGAGTCCTTGCAAGAGCTTGCCTTCCGAAAGGCAGGGTGGAGAGATCACATTGTTCTGTGAAGAGCCACAGTCACTGTTCCAGCTCCTATAGGATGCAAGCAACTCTATTGATTGAGATTGGAAATGTCCTAGTAAGACTGTATTTTCCAAACCAACCAGCTGCTGTTGTTTGGCCCATGGGCCACAATTGCTTGGCTCCTGGAAAAGCATGTTAGGGTACACAGACAACAAGCATGGTGACCAAGAAGGTCAAGCACCTGTTGTTGGAGACCTGGATATAAGTAATGAAAAGTGAAGGCTTGAGCTGCCCATGTCAACGCAAAAGCTAGATAGTCTTAATACAGTGGTTAATACAGTAGTTCTCAACTTTCTTAATGCTATGACTCTTTAATACAGTTCCTCATGGTGTGGTGACCCCCAACCAAAAACTTGTTTTCGTTGCTACTCACTACTATAATTTTGCCAGTGTTATGAATTGTGATGTAAATATCTGATATGCAGGATATCTGATATGCAGGATATCTGATATGCAACCCCTGTGAAAGGGTCATTCAGCTCCTCAAAGGGTTTCTGACCCACAGGTTGAGAACCCCTGTCTTAATACCTCTTTGCTAAAATTGGGAATAGCTATGCCAAAGGAAAAGCTTTCCCCAGGCAGAAGTATTGACGATTTCATCTCTCCTTGCAGAATTTTCAGAGGTCCTCAGTCGCCTTCTCTAAACCAGCAGGATCCAGCTGGGCCCAGCAGTTCTTGTCGGCTGTGCCTGTCAGCGCCATAACCTTTTTCTCACCCTCTTCTGGTCTCCAGAGATAAGGGCATCATGGGATATGCACATCACATCGTGCCCTGTCCTCAGGGGCAGGAGAAAGGAACAGAAGCTCCAGGCAACATCTAAAATTGTCTCCACAGATTAGATGAGTTTGCTTTACTCACAGATATAATGCAGGAAATGGTATGCGTTTCTTTGAAATGCGATTCTCATTCATCTCCATTTTCCTACCTCCATTTTTGTTTCCAGGTTTTCACATCGATAGTGTTTCCCATGAACCCAACTTGTTTCTATTGTTACTATAACTGGGATGACTCCCTGCCACCTATACAAAATGTACACTCCTCTTCTGGTTCCAGGTGAACCTGGGAACTCTAGGGTTGTTCATTCCCAGAGGCAGGCACAGTAGAAGGGAATGAGGGCTTTCCTTTTCTAAAGAAAAGGTTTCTATAGTCACAGAAAGGGAAGCCTGGGTTACAACTATACGGTCAGCTCTGGGGGACAGCACTGATGGGACTTGGAAGAAGACCCATGGGTAAGCAAGGATCCAAGGCTAAGTAGGTGTGATGGCTTTTTGAGTAGATGTGTTTGTGCTTTGATAGATTAAAAGAATTGTAAAGTTTATGAGTGAGTTTGAAGACCGAGATAATATCTAAAAGGTAATTGGCATATAGTTTGTATGGTATTACTAGAAGGTAGAACTGAATCATAGCGAAAGTTCTAACGTTATACAGGCTGAGTGTTCAACAGTAACCTAAGACCATGATTGGGCAAAGGTATGTGAGGGCATGCTTGTGGTCTACTCTGCCATTAGAAGTGTGAAGAGGATATGAGAACTAGTCTGAGATACAGAAATATAATTGAATACAGCCACCAACTAAAATAACCCTTCTAAGCTGGGCACAGTGGTATATACCAGAAATGTCAATTACTGAGGAGGGTGAGGTAGGAGGGTCCCTTGAGCCTGGGAGGCATAGAGAAACCCTGTCACTCTAGGACATTTAGGAACCCTCTGGAAGACGGCAATTTTTAACATATGGGGCTTTAGGATTAACTCAGAGAACTTCCCAGGCAAACAACGAACCTGAAGTCCCCCTAAATTGTAAATTCTATAACTCTGTTATTCCTTCAAAATAGTTAACTCTAGTATTGTTAGAAGCTGTAATGGTGACCCAACTCTAAGGTGAATTTTATTCCCAACAAAATTCCAACTCTTCAACTAGAGCCAGAAGCTGTAGACAAATACAAACAGGGTGTATTTTCCATACAGGAAACATCTCAACCAGTGTTTATAAGTAGTATGAGCCTCTGAAAGTCCATGGAATGTATATTTCATTAAAAAAAATGAGCCCTTTCCACAAAATGTGGTCTTAGACTTTGAATTTACCGTGTTGTCTTTAAAAGCAGGGCATTTACATAAGTGTACATACAAAAGAGAGAGAGAGAGAGAGAGAGAGAGAGAGAGAGAGAGAGAGAGAGAGAGAAGAGAATACTCATAGCTGTTGAGCCAAGAAACAGCTTCCCCAAATGCCAAGAGACTCAGGCATTTGTCAACTATAAAAATATAAGTGGATCACACAAAAATATAATTAGGTTCAACAGTAACAGCTAGGATAAATTTATAAGCTTTACAAAACTCACAGTAGAGTTCAAGAGTCTTTGCTTTTGTTGAATCCAGTTGTTAAAAATCTTCCCATCCCAGGAAGCAATGATTCAGTCCTACCTCTTAATAATTCTGTATAAATATGCTAGTTAGTCATAATATGTATAAAGTATATAAAAAATACTTAGTGGAAAATTCCAAATGTCAAGTCACTTGTTAACTTAGTTATAGACAATCTTATTAATAGTGGTTGATCAAATAGGATACTCATGTCATAAATGTGAGGGCTGGTGAAACGTGTTAGCAGGTAAAAGCTATAGCTATCTACCCCAACAACTGCATAGGATCCTAGATCCTACTCCTGAAAGTTGTCCTCTTGTGTCCACATGTACACAATGACACAAATACACAGACACTCATGCACAGAGACACACACCCAGACCCAGACTCGAGTACAGAGAGAGAGACAGAGAGACAGAGAGAGACAGATAGAGAGACATACACATACAAATAAATACACAAATAATTTAAAATGTAGGTGATCGACAGAATTACCCAATCTGCTGACACGCTCTAGGTAGCTTCATCTAACTTTATTACCTTAGAGTGCAAACAGGAAAACCAAACTACCACATCTCTAAAAAGGTATCTTATGGGTGTGGGTTGCCATGGCCTTGAACACCCAGCTGTCGCATTGCAGGGATCACTACAGCTCCATGCAAGGGTGCCATAAACTCTAGTACAGTCCTTCCTACAGCTCAGGTCTGGATTGCCTGCTTTACCTTGTAACACTCATTTGGGGGATCAATAAAAATACTATTTATCTATATCTATCTATGTATCTATGCATCTATGTATGTATATATATATATATATATATATATATATATATATATATATATATATATATATATATGTATCTATCTATCTATCTATCCATCTTTATATTTCCTATATCACCTATATATCTATATCTCATTTATGTATCATCTATCTATCTATCTATCTATCTATCTATCTATCTATGTACCTATATCTACATATCTATGTATTTATCTATCATCTATCTATAATTTATTATATATTATATATATTATTTTTATATGTCTCTATATTTCATCTATGTATCATCTTTCATCTATCATCTATCTATCTATCTATCTATCTATCTATCTATCTATCTATCTATCATATATCAAAGCAAATGATATAGAAAAGAGTATTTAAGAACACATATTCAGTATGACTCCCGTTCCCTGAGATATTCAACTCAGCTCCCTGGTTGCAGGATGTAGGATAACTTACTCTTTCACTGCTTTCCTACATTCAACAAAGGTTATTTTGAGTTAGAAAAAAATATGTTTAGAATGCTGCTATCAAAAAATGTAAAAGAAAATATAAATAATAAGCATAAAAGCACTTAAGCTTGCTAATTAAGAAAACATATTAATTTTAAAATTATTATTACATTGGCTAAAATAAGCAGTTCCAGCATGAAAATTTTAACAAGATTTCTCAGGCTATCACATACCAGCTATACCTATTCCTGATCAAATTGATAGAACACATCTAGGGAAGAAGCAGCAGGAAATAAAAAAGAATGTTCGTAATATTTTATAAATGTAACTGTAATGATAGTGACTTATCCTGAGGAAATTAGTTTTAAGAAATCCATATACAAAATACCTACTGTCTTACTTAAGGTTTTACTTCTGTGAACAGACACCATGACCAAGGCAACTCCTATAAGGACAATATTTAATTGAGGCTGGCTTACAGGTTCAGAGGTTCAGTCCATTATCATCAAGGCAGGATCATGGCAACATCCAGGCAGGCATGGTGCAGAAGGAGCTGAGAGTTCTACATCTTCATCTGAAGGCTGCTAGAAGATTGGCTCCCAGGAAGCTAGAATGATGGTCTTAAAGCCCACACCCATAGTGACCCTCTTGCTCCAACAAGGCCTCGCCTCCTAAAAGTGCCACTCCCTGGACCAAGCATGTACAAACCGTCACACCTACTATTTTAAACAAGAAGACAACCTCCAAATATCAATAGCCTAATGAACTCAAAATATTTTACTTAGTAAAATCTTTGGTAGCAATTAGCTATTAAAATGTGGATATTAAAATATGAAAGTTATTTATAGTAACACTGTTTTAAAAAGAAAGAAATCACATATAAATATGATTAAGTATATAAAACATGTATACATGTCTGAGTCATAAAATTATGGAAAGAATTTTCTAAAAAGATCAAGATTTTATTTCATAATGGAAACTTCTTTTAATAAAGTTTTTAAACGTCCCTTCTTTTCATGCATGTTTTATTTATTGTTATTGTGTATAACAAGTATGGGTGTTTATAGGTTAGTGGGCAGCTTTCAAATTCATGAAGATATATGAAAAGTTTAAAAAGAAGGAAAGGCTTCTTAATGCAATGATGATAAAATAATTCAAGATCAAATGAACAATAATTCAAGGTGATTTGAGCAGTGCTTGCCTGTCCTGTGTGACATGACTCCACTATAGCATTGGTTCTGCGCACACAACATGCACACTCTAAGCCGTGTGAGCCGCCATGCCACATGCCCAATGATTCTCACACTACAGAGTTTTTCCTCTACTTAAAAGTATTTTGTTCTTGCAGGAGGTTTAGTTATGGAAAAACAGACCTGTGATAACTGCCGTTTTGCCATGTGTCAACATACAAGTGCCAAGTCAGTACATCTTTGGCTTACATTATGTTAGAATATTCAATTTTTTGAACGTTTCTATTTGAATCTCTGGCTTGGCTTTCATGAAAAGAAGTTGCTAAATGATTTTTGATTAGGAGTCAAAGAGAATTTCCAGCAACTTATAAAATGGTTCAATCCATGTGTCTGCTATTTTCTATTGGATATTTGTGTGGAATAGAGCCAACAGCCTTGACTGTTACAAAGGCAAATATTTATTAACTTTTAAAATATTGAGCCAGACATGATAGCACATACCTTTAATCCCAGCACTCAGGAGACAGAGGCAGTGTGATCTTTGAGTTTGAGACCAGCCTGGTCTACAAAGGGAGTTCTAGGACAGCCAGGGCTACACAGAGAAACCCTGCCTTGAAAAAAAATAAAAATAAAAGCACTGGAGATATTCTGCTCTACCTCCTACAATGTCAGACATCTACCTGTGATTTAGTTCTATATCTAAGAATTTTTCATAATTTGTATGAACACATATATACCAAAGAAGTGTTTTAAAATAAAATCCTCATTAACAGTAAATGTTTGATTTATGTACCTTCTTTATATTTCTAGGGTCATCTAAAAATTTCTTTATTAAAAACAAGGTTGTAAACAAAAAAAGTTTAAGAAGCCCTGATCGAAAGAACCAAGGTCATTGCTGGTTCATGCACTTGCTGAATTGTCTTATATGAGTTAAAATGTCCCTGAGACAAACACATAGCTTAAGACATTTTATAGAATTGATCTTGTGTTTGACTATGAGGTCTATTTAGTTCATATTATCAGGAGACACATTAAAACTCCTTTAATTCCTTGTAAAAATCTATAGAAGTCTTGCCTAGGCCTGAAGCCAAACCTCCCAGTTTTAAGTAAACAGCTTTTCTTTGTCGTTTTTATTATCGCTGATGTCCAATACACACTTGCATGTCAAGTAAATTTTCCTTGTTTATGATCACTGACCTGCTTGTCTCTAAGCCCAAACAGAGGAGATAGCCTGAAATATTATATTAGTAGGCAGAAAAGAAGCTAAGAGGAATTCAAGCATGCTTGTGAAATAGACACATGATTATAGCCAGCACACATAGTGGGCTTAGGGACAGAGTAGGGAGTCCTGGGTCTTTGACCTCAGAGGTCAGGGCAGAAGCAAAGAGCCAAACCAGATGGGAGGAAAGAGTCGTTGGTCCCCAGTGCAGAACTGTCACCAGTGCAACAGCCTCTTTCTGTTTCTCTCTCACCCAGCACCCCCAAACCCTGTGAGGCTCCAAAAGAATCTAGGGTCCAGGTGACAAATTCTCACCTCTGACTCTTCCTAACCTGGAGCTAATCCCTGAGAGTTTCAAGGGCAAAGGTGGCAAGGACATTTCTCATGTGGGAGCAGACTCGGGGACAATCTTGACATGCTTGAGTTTTGGTGGAAGGTTTGTTAGATGACAAGCCCCATCCCTCAGAAAACTTGTCAAGTCAGCTGGGGGTCCTGTTTGGGACCTTAATTTCTGGTAGAATCTGACAGGAGAGGAAGAAAGACAAAGGTTCCTGGGCTCTGCTGCTATCAGAGGGCTGTTCTTGACCACCAGGTACACCAATTTGTGTCCAGAGCATGCAGGTCCGCCATGGTTCTGTGGTGGGCTCTGGCCACAGTACTGAGTGTCGGGTAAGAACAGACATACAGGGAAGTTCAATGCTTCCCCTGTGACTCGTTCACAGGGTCATATGTAGGGAGTGCACAGGGCAAACACCTTTAAAGATATATGAATATTATTCTGTTGCTGGGCACAGTGGTTATCCCAGAGTTCCATAGCAGGCGGCTTTCATTCTGGAGAGCTGGGGTGGAGGAGAAGTCGGAGGCATTCATTCTACAGAGTGATGTCTTGGTTTACCTCTTACAGAACATCCTTTGTGCCTTCCAAGACCTTCTGAAGCAGGTAAAATTACCCCGGCAAGTTTGGATCCAATCCCAAAGTCTTTGACATAGAAGTCCTGCCAAGATGTTTTCAGGTCCCTGCACAGGTACACTCTGACGGTCCTGTGTGTTGAGTGACATCCAGCATCTTCACCAAGTGGTTCCCTCATTCTACCAAAGACAGAAGCCCAAGAGAATTCCCAGATATCCATGTGGGAACTAAATGAAGCAAACCCCAGAACCCTAGTCATGAAATGTACGTGTAAGTTGACACTCTTGGGCTCTCAACGAGTCCAAGGCTTTCTAGGGATACAGAAAGAGACCCTATCTCTCAAGTAAATAAGTAAGTAAGTAAACAAGCAAACATCAGACTTTAAGACAGAGCTGCCAATCAAGAGTCTAGGATGCCAAACTGCACAAGTACTCCAAGTCTTCTAGATATTCCTGCTTCTGGAATATTCTGTCTGTCCTGTGGCTGGTGGCTGCCCTTGGGGCATTTTATCAATGCAGTTAAATAGGCTCCCTTTCATCTGTGACTCCTCTCTCCTTCTCTCTTTCTCTCCTCTGTTTCTTTATTGTTCTGGAGGTGGTTTCCACTTCTGTCCCTGGGGCTTCCTCTAACCTCTGCTATCAGCCAGTAATTTTGCTAATCAAAGGTGTAATTGTTTCTTATAATCTAGGAGATATGGCTCATAAAAATCGTAGCAGGCACAGAATTGGAGTCTTCGCTTCCTGCCAGTCTCTGCAAACAACGTCTTGCCAACTGCTTAAGCCAGATCTTTTTTTTTTAAATGTGTGTTTCTGTTTATAATAACTTGCTTAATCCATAGTGGTAACTCACTGACAGTGAGCTTGTAAAAGCACTGCAGCCTGAGCCCGAGTGGGGCGCACTTTCTCAGGAGCCCTCCTACCTCCTTGCAGAAAAACAGCTAAAAAGAATGAGAACACAAAGGTTCTAAGGAAGTCACCCAAGGGACACTGAGGCATGGCATCACTTTCCTGTCACTGTGGTGACCAAAGTGACCATGGAAGAAGAGTTTAATCTTGGCTTATGTCTCCACAGAGTTAAGAGTCCATCTTGGTGGGCAAACATAGGCAACAGGCAAGAGGTGTGATAACCAGAGCTGGGTTGTGCAAGCTCCCGTCCTTAACCACCAGCAAGAGGCAGAGAGAACAAAATGAAAACAGGACAAGGCTATATAATCTCAGAGCCAGTGATATATACCCCTCTTGCACAGTATCATTACCCAGTCTGCCCCAGTGACAACAACTCTACCACCTGGTTTTGTGTATGAACTTGACATGAACTAGAGTTGTCAGAGAAGAAGGAAATGCCTTCATGAGATCCAGTGGTAAGACATTCTCTCAATTAGTAATGAGTGGGAGAGGGCACAGCCCTTGTGGGTGCTTCTACCACGAGCTGGTTTTCCTGGATATTATAAGAAAGCAGGCTGCTACATATGCAGCTAGAGACACGAGCTCTGGGGGTACTGGTTAGTTCATATTGTTGTCCCACCTGCTGGTTGAAGGTGATTTGGAAACCAGGGCTATGGGAAATTTGGTCCCCGGCTCATGGAAGTTATGATGTCAGCCCTCTTCAGCAATGAAAACCTCATCAACCTTGGGGTCAACAAGCTTGATCCTTGTGCTAAAAGGAGTAGGTCTGACCACATGTGCAGACAGAAAAGAGCAAAAGGCAGACAGGTGACACCCTGGAGGGAGCCCTACCCTCCAGCATCCTGAGCATTTCTGGGACTTTTCACAATTTCCAGGAACATTATCCACATTACTGAAAAGCTGAAGAACAATCTGGTATTTTAATCAAATGACAAGCATGGCTACAGAACAGTAAACTCAGGTGTCTGTGTTGACAGTTCCCACCGGTTCCTGGGGAACGGTTTACCCAGAGGCTCTCAGGTCTGTGGTTGCAAAAGGCAGTCAGTCAGCTTAGACCAGAGCCAGGATTACTGCTCCAAGTTTTATGTGTTTGGAAACAGACCAAGGTTTCCAGGGAGGGCTTCTTCTCTGTTTTCACAGCTCCTCTCTGCTTTCAGCCGTAAGGTATAATTGATGGATAGATGGGTGGGTATGTGCCCGTGGATGTTATTTTTGTTTTAGTTATTTGAACAGTGTTTATGAGCCTCGGTCCTTTGTGGTCCACAGACCATGATGCCTGGCCATGGAAACCTGAGACCGGCTCTCTCTCTAGTCCTGCCCCGGGTCATGTTGACAGATGGCATCTCAATCATATAGCCAGCACCTTCCCCCCACTGTCACCCCTATCCTGAGAGTAATGATTTATATTGGCTCCATTTTCCAGGAGGGCAAAACGCCTTTAGTGGCTCGTCAAGTTGACAGAGGATGAGTGCAGCATGCCCAGGGGCAGAAACGAATGCATGCACAGGTTGAGCCGAGTGTAGCTTTGTGGACTTGAAAATTGTTAGCTGTCTTAGAAAAACATATCCAGTATTTACAAATAAGCTGCAAGAGAGACACAATTTTACATCTGCTCTCTCAAGCATTTTTTCGGAGGTGTGGGGAGGCTCTACCTTAGAACAGCATTGCTATAAGACAGATCAGCAGAAACACATGAGTGTTTGCTGAACTTCAGTGAGGGAATGAACACCCGGGGAGTGGCTAGAGCTAGACATTAGTCTATTACATGGGACATTTATTGCAGTGTGACAAAGCACAGAGGCTTGGGATGGAAGAACTCAGTGCATTGAGATGTTGTCAGGAACAGAAGGTTGTTGGCTCAAGATTCCCTTGGCTGAGCCTCTTGCTATCCAGGTAACAATGAAACTCACTTTCTGGGCAAAGGAGAGCATCTTTTACATGGGGATTCCATCTTTTAAGAAGTAGGCTTTCATGCCTCCTGTTTTTCAAGTACCTTAATCTCAGAACAACCCATAATCCTGATAAGCAAGTTCAAAACTTCTAAAGGAAGGACAAGAAGGTGCTCTCTTAGTGTCTCATTAGAGGACAACAAGGTCACCCAAAGGATGTACGATTATTCAGGGCAGTGTCTCTTCAACTCAGCTTCACACTGGAAACACCTGGGGGTGTTTGAGCAAAGAAAACACTTGCCCCCACTTACCCTGATGTAATGGCTAGGGTGCTGATATAAATAAGAACCTACTACAGAATGAAGCCCAGGGTTTTGTTCTCAGCATCTGTGTGCACGTGCTTTGCACGGCAAGAGTCTGCAGATGCAACTAAGATGTAGGTCTCAGTAAGATGGAGGGATGATTCTCGGTTATCTAGGTGGTCCTAGTGTGATGTTAGGTTCTCTAAAGGAACTGAACTGAGAAAGACATAGAGGAGAAAGAACAGGACAGACAGACAGACAGACAGACAGACAGACAGACATATGCGCGAATGCACATGAAGGGATGGAGACTTAACTTACAGGATTCACATAATAGAGGCTTGGTAATGGTTTTCTCCATGAAGTTATATATATTCAGTCCAAGAGGATGGATGCCTTGGCTGAATGGCTGGATGTTCAGCAGAGAGGCACTGGTAATGAGTCCTTGTTGGAAAGGTTAAAGAAGTCAGAGACTGGTGTTTGGGAAGGACCACAGCAACAGGGACATACCTGAGGAAGGAGAGTAGGTGCCAGGATCTTGCAATATCGTTGGACCTCTTTATCCCTTGGTCACTCTTTAGCAGGTGTTACCAGCATCTGTGGGTCTTTCCCTCTCAGTTGCTGTTCCCAATGTCCATCTGATACTGACAGAGACTTTCTTGCCTTGGATTGGCTTAGCATAGGACTAAGGTGCCAGAAGTTCATGGTCATTCAAAACTTCTCCTGGCTCCATGGCTCCAGATTTGCAAAGCAAATCGGAAAAAGGAATCCCAGAGACCTCAGAAAAGATGCATCTTTAGAAAAGCATTTCTTTCTTACAGGTTGGTAGCTGAGAGTTTTAGAGAGAAGAAGCCCCTGAAGAGCTAGGGCAGGCCCCAGAGAGAGGTACCACTGAGGGATTCTATCTGGAGATCAGTAATGTCTTTCTGAGTTGAGGAATGGGGTGGGCTATGAGGATGGGTCAGTCCAGTTAGCCCACCTGGGATGTCCAGGTGCCTCTCAGCCACAGTCATGCCCTGCTGCCTAGCTTCTAGGCAGTGCTACTAAAGTTCATTATGTAAAGGGAGAAGAGAGATGACAAACCAGAGCCCCCTTGTGACATGTCTCCCTCCAGCCAGGGCAGCAGCAAGGACATTTCTGGCTTCTAGCCAAAGACAAGAATCCTGTCCCTAAACCTGTCTTTCCAGTTTCTGTCTCTTGCTTTCATTAAATCCTCTCTGGAAACTCATCTGTCCATAGACACACAGGTACATTTAACCACCATATAGATCTCTTGATTCAGCCAAGTTGACAACCAAGACCAGCCATCACAGATAAGAAAGGCGGGAGGCCCAGAGGGAGGGGATGCAAAGGTAGAAGCAGAGGTCAGAGAAAGTACAATGCTGCTGGTTTTGAGAAGCCTGGAGAAGGTGCAGAGGTGGTGGTGGGGGGCTTGGGGGGTTGGGGGGTTGAGAGAAAAGAGCACAAACCAAGGACTGCAGGCCGCCTCTGGGAGCTGAGAGAAGGGAGGGAGCAGCTTCTCCCCTAAAACTTCTAGGGCAGTGGTTCTCAACCTTCCTAATGCTGCAACCCTTTTAATACAGTTCCTCATGCTGTGGTGACCCCCGACCTTAAAATTACTTTTATTGCTACTACATAAACTGTAATTTTGCTCCTGTTATGAATTGTCAATATCTAACATGAGGATATCTGATATGTGGCTCTAGTGCAAAGGTCATTTAAAACCCAAAGTCCTGACCTGCAGGTTGAGAAACACTGTTCTAGCAGGCCCGGGACCCCTCTCATTCATTTTAGTCTCCTAACCTTCAGGACTGTAACAAGTAGAATTGGATTGCTTTAAGCACTGCATTTGAATGCTTTAGTATACGAGCCATAAAAACTAATACAATTAAGAGCTTAGACTTCAGGATTTCAAAAGCTCTAATGGTATTAGTGGAAAACACAGTTACAGAAATAAATCTGATTGGCTCGTTGTTTTATTTTTGGTAGAGCTGGGACTTGAACCCAGGGCCTTGCAGATAGATACCAGGCAACTGTTCTATCACAACTTCAGCCCCTGTAATTAACTTTGGTCAAAGCCAAACACTACTGTGGGGTTATTGATTTCTTCATACACTGTTGCTGGGAGGGGCAAGATCCTCCAGTCACGATTGAATGAAAAGAAGACATATAGGGAAAGGAAAGGACGCAGCTGCTCCTAGGTATGGTGAAGGAGAAAGTTTATTATAGATTTGTGGGAGGGCATAGTCAGAGGCAGACACATCGGGGAGAGTCAGGAGTGACCTTAATCTTGAACCATGTGGGAAGAAGGGGAGGGGAAGGGAGGGGGGGGACCAAGTACAACAGCCAGGAGGCCAGAGGTACAAAAGGAGCCAAGGGAGGGGTGGGTAACCAATGTCTGCATTGTATAGGGGAGAGCTTCTGGAGGAAGGGTACCCCAGGCCCTGGGCTGAAATAGTTCAGGGTAGAAGGTGGAATATGACAGCCACGCCCTATAACAGGTAGGGACTGAGGGAGGCTGGGAGGACTTGGAGGCCAGTTCCACTTTAATATGTTAAATAGGCATCTCAGCCACGTGCCCAAGTTTGAAATGTAAAAATGATTATGGACTTGTAGAACAGTAATAATGAGGAATTTTTATTCTGTTCATCTTTTCTTTCCCTTCATAGGACTCCAAATATTGGAATAATTCTACTGGTGCCTTTGACGAGTAGATTGTGTTTTTAACACAGGTTCCTACGTGCTCCTGTGGGGAAGCATGCTCTACTGCCTGAAACACACCTTCAGAGTTGGGTGGGTTGGTGCATGCCTGGGGTCATGGTCCTGGGGGTAGGGGGGAGCACGGAGGCAGGAGGATCATGAGTTCAATGTCCTCATTGGCTCTCTGGTGAGTTTGAAGCCAGACTAGACAGCATGAGAACGTTTCTCAAAAACAGAACAAAACAAAAACAAAAATAAAACATTCTTGAACACGTACAGTAAATGTTCCCAAAAGAGGCAAAAGAAAGACTCGAGGCTATGAGCTTTTCTCTGGGAAAGATGAGAGTGAGTTTTAAGACTTTCAGAAGCTGTGAGACCAGATCAGTCACTGTCACCAGAGCCCTAGAGGCCACTTAGAGCAAACGCAGTGGGTGTCCCCTGCTGTGCTCCCAGCTCCTCAGCAACCCCATCAGCAGTTGGGCTCTGTGAAATCAGAGCCCAATGATCTTGAGAACATCCTCCCAATGCCTCAGTTTCGTCATCTGAAAAATTCCAGTGATGTGCATTGTAGCACTATTAGAGAATTCTGAGAAACTGTGCATTCCATGCTCAGGGCAGAGCCTGCAAGGGGCGGAGCCTGCATGGGGGCAGAGCCTGCTCAAGGGGCAGACATTACCCACACTGGCACCTGATTGCACAGCACTCGTTTTGTTGTTGTTGTTGTTGTTGTTGTTGTTTTTTTTTTTATCTCCTGGGGGTGACAATGATGACAGTGACAGTTGTGAGGGCAGATGGGTTTACCTTACAGGGCTCCTAGAGTGAAAATGTCAATCCCAGGCAGACCTTTGGTTTACTGGTAGGCTGGCAGGCTGTAGGAGTATCAGACACCACCACTATTGACCTGTGTCCCCTTTGACATTTCTGCCATTCAGGTATTTTCCTCTGCAGGTTTGCTGGGCCTGCTTTCAAATTACATGCTGGGCCACTTTAAGGATAATTCACAGGCTTCCCATTCCTTCCTCCTATTTTCTCAAGAAGAATTAGAGATGTGACTGATTACAGACGATGATTCTCTGGGAGCAGCCAGGCTCTGGCAGCAGAGGCACAGTCCTTTTAACACTGTTGTTTGTTTGTTTGTTTGTTTCTGTTTCCAAAGATCACCAGGTCAGCACACAGAATCACACAGGTCCTAGATAGAGCTGAGTACCCTCTGGCCTCATAGTCATTGCCTTAAGGAAAGTCTTTGCAGGGCTACAAGGTCAAGCAACACTCCCTAACACACACAAGTCAGAGCTAGCAAGGAGGAGGAGACAAGAGACAGACACTTCCGGCTTAAGCACTTAGTCAATGGACCCAACTAGGAGTCAAGACAGATAGGAATGGGAACAATGAAAGGTATTTTGACAAGATAAAGTGCCAGATAGGTGAGGTGACTTAGGGTCACCCAGAAATAGGTGGAGCCAGGCTAATCCACCACTGGATTTACAGAAACAGAAGCAAACACCTGCCGCACACACGAGGGAAGAAGGTCAACCCCTCAGCCCTCCGTGTGGATCAGACATTTTCATTTACAAAGACCAAGAAATCCCGAAGCTCAATAACTATATACTGACGTTCCACAAACACCAGACAGCTGCTAAGTACAGATAAGGAAAACTATGCATTCCCTGCCGTTAGCATAATAGACGATACTGGGGAGGGACATTCCTACAGTAAGCATGCCCTGGGAATGAGTAGCCGCTGAGGGGTAGTCAAACTTTGGATTCATTGGTGTGTTTAACGCCATCTTTAGAGTTAGGTAGTTTCAGACCTTTAGAAAACAGCTTTGTTCTCCAGTTTATAGGATGCTGGAGATCTCCAAATAGTGAACATTAATCTGTTGACATGTACTAGATACTTTGCTACAGGCAACAAGTCCCATAGTGAAAATGTTCTTAGATGGTCCCTTACCCCATCCAGGATTTGATGGACTTGGTGTGGGGCTCCCTAGCTACTCACCAGCTGCCAGGTCAAAGCAGGCACTGGATTGAGATGGGCTGCCAAGGGGGCCATTCTAGGGCTGCAGCAGGCTTCAGAGAAAAACTGGAATAGAAGCTTGACACTTAGAATGTCTGGATTTAATACTCTTGCTACATGTCATGTAGCTATTTAGTGACTTGATCCCACAGCTTTAGAGTCTATACTTCACATATAGTTTCAAATGATATTTGGAGAAAAAAAAAACTCCAAGTTAGAAAGTTATCTTTGAATCAGAAACTTCTAAAGCTCAGCACTAAGTCTAAGTTCTAAGTACTGAGTACTAAGTCTTAAATATTAAGTACTAAGTCAGTCCTAAGTACCGAGTCTATGGATATCCCAGTTGTAGTTGAGGATGCCTGTAGGCGCTTTGGTTAGGCAAAGAACCTGCAAATAGCGTCTGGCCAAACTCATGACCAAGCATGCGTGCAGAGGAGAAAGCAGGTTTACCATGAGCTCACGCTGATGCTTGTTTCACAGGATTAAGCATTTTATAGGCTAGACTGAGATCTTGTGTCTCAAGGTGAGTAAAGTGAGTGAAGGGATTTTTTTTTTTAGCTGAAGAACCAAAGCTGAGTCAGATGATACTTCAGTGTCTGTCACAGGGAAAGAGAGCAGAACCGCGATGGAACACGTCATGACTGATTAAGACTGTTTATGTGATTGGACCCCATGGTTCTGTCCTTGTCCTTGTTCACTGATAAGTCTCTTCGTCATTTGCCTCTGTTTGGAGTTAGAATCAGTTTTATAACAGCATGCATCAATTATACAAAATAACAGATTTCCACATGATATTTTCATATCCGTGCATTGTGAACTTTGACCCTGTTCCACCTGTGGCTCTGTTTTATGCCTCCTCCCCTCTTTCCTTGCATGTCCCCTTCGGACTGCTTCTCGGGTGATTTGCGTCTATATTGTCCTAGGTGAGAACTAGAAAGAAAAATAAGGAACTAGAGCAGTGACTCTCTACCTCCCTAACGCGGTGACCCTTGAGTGCAGTTCCTCATGCCTGCCGTGGTGACCCCCAACCATAAACTTACTTCCATTGCTACTTCATGAACTGCTAATTCATAACTGTAATTTTGCTACTGTTGTGAATCGTAATGTAAATATCTCATCTGCAGGATCTGTTTCCATTGCTACAAACTGACACAAAGAGGTCATGACCCACAGGTTGAGAACCACTGAACTAGACAACACGTGGAACCAAAATCATTTCCCTTGTCACATGTCCACAGGATAGAGGCTCCTATGTCTGGTCCTCTCAAGGCCTCTTCATTGGTCCTTACTCACACACATGGAGCCCCAAAGCTAAATCTCTTCAACTCCTGGCCCTTTGGCATCTAGTTATTCAGCCATTTGTTTATTCAATCACATTTCACAGTTCTCAAGCACCTCCTCTCTGCTCTTCTGGGAAAAAAATAAAATAAAACTGAACTCATTAAAGGCACGCTCATACACTACTGATTCTTGCTCTGTCTTTTGGATCTTAGGTCTTTTAAAAGGAGAATTCTCAAGTTTCTTTATATTTGTACATTACAGACCTATTTTGATACACAGTGGTAGATAGGCGGCATCAAATCCCATCTTCAAACAAAGCCAAATGGATAATCAAATTCAATAACACCACATATTGGATAGTTCACATTTGTTCCATTTACTAGAGCAGAATGTTTTAGTATATATTTAATGTGCATGGCTCTGTTCCTGTGCTCTGTTCAGCTCTCAATCTATCACACACACACACACACACACACACACACCCCTGCTTAAACTCACTCTTCTGTCAAAATACATTCGATATTCAGTTTTCACCCAGTCGCTGAACAGCCCTTCCTGATCCAGAGTCTCTATCCAGAGTGTCTTTACTTCTCCTCAGTCAGAATGCTGTTGCCTCCCCATCTGGGTCCTGACCCAACCCGTGACCGGCAGTCAGGCATAGGGCGATTGTTTCAGTGGGAAGTTTAAGTGAAATTTTATCATCCTCCTCCTCCTCCTCACTATGTTGTTATATCACAAGTTAGCTACTTATTGCAATGCATCATGGGGGCTAAAGCAATATTAGGCTGCATTAATAAGTAAAAGAATGTTCATAAAAAGATAGACAATGGTCACAGGATCTCTCACTAGAACACATCTGGAATGCCAGGCTCAGAGCTGGATGCCCTCCTAAAGGGAAAATGTTACCCAGCTAGACTATAGACAGAGGACAGCTAGAACCCTGTCACATAAAGACAATGGTTGGTCTTAAGAGTATTGGTCCAAGATGCAGCTAGCGGCTGCAATTGTACAAAAATTCTCTTTTGTTATAAGAAGAAAGAAGTCGAGTTAAGGAAAGCTAATGTCAAGTCTATGTGGAGGTGAAATGTCCAGATTGATTTACTAAATTGGTTTGTGGGGTAAAGGATGCCCATGCCATGGAAGGGATCCAGCTGGATGTGAAAGAACTTGGCCATTGTTTGCACTCAGTGGGTCATTGTGATCTTATTAATGTGGCTTTCCCTCCTTTCAGCCCCCAGTCCTCTAACTGACCTTTCTCCACAATGATTCTGTACCTCCCAGGCTACAGCGGTCCCATGTCTTACATTTTATGAGTTATTGTCTCTATAGATTTATAATTTTGTTTCTCTGACTCCAGTCACTATTCTTGAATGTTTTTTTAAAATTTTTTTGGTTATGTTTTTCATGCTATAAAGAATTATCTGAAACATGGGCTGAGGAGATCTCTCGGTGCTTAAGAGCACTAACTGTTGCTCTTGCAAAGGACTGAGGTGGAGTTCCCAGCACCTGCATTGCAATTTACAGCTGCCCGTGACTCCAGTCCTAGGGGATCCAGTGTCCTTTCCCAGCCTCCCCAAATACTTGGACACATGTGGTCAATATGAACTCACACAAGCACACACGTACACATTAAAAAAAAATGAACCTTTTAAGGAATTTAAGAAGTATTCCTAACAAAGAAGGGAGGGAAGGCTCATTTTAGCCCAGGTTTTGGGGGTGTCATCCCCTGGCTGGATCCACAGCTGCTAGGCTGATGGGAACTAGAACATCGCCCTGGGGACACGGTACAGCAAAGCTTACTCCGTGGCCACCAGGAAGCAAAGAGAGAAAAATGCGGTGGGCATAAGATCAATCCTTCAGTGGAATTCTTCCAGTGACTGTTATCCTCCAATTCCTAGCTTCTACCACCTCCCAATAATGGGATCAAACTGTGAGTCCATCAGTGGATTGATTAAGTCAGGAACCCCATGGTCCAAACACATCTCCAAAGCTCCATCTCTAAGCTTTGCACTGAGACTAAACGTTCAACCCACAATGCTATTAGGAGGACACCTCATATTTAGACTACAGCACATCCAGCCCAGTCCCTTGTGTGGAAAAGAAGTTTAACCATACATATTTACTGTATCATAATACACTGGCCCAAAAGCTTACTATTCCATCCAGTCACTAGGAAATTCCCAATGCATGTTCCTGGGCCCTGCTTCAGAAAGCCCCACCTCTTGCTATTGATCACCTCCAAAAAGCTCATTCTCATGTATTTCTCCCCCATTGTATTTTTTTTTAAAATCTTTTTCTGACAGTAAGCCTTTTTCTTATTTAATGTGTGGTCAGAATCGTCGACAAGAGGGAAGCAGATGGCTGAGTTGGAAGGAGACGATTCCAGGCTGTCAGAGGTTTAACAAAACTAATGAAAGGAAATTTACCAAAGACATAGAAAGGCACGGGCGTTTGAGATGTTTTAAAGCCCAGCCCACTGAGCCCGGCAGCTCCTCTCCCCCAGCTCTCCCCAACCCTTTGGCCTTCAGAAGAACGTGAGGTTGCCAAGCTGAATCTGATGTAGCATAGCACTGTGGCTCTCCTAGGCACATGCACAGGACTGGCTGGCTGAGATGCCATTGTCTTTCAGCAAATTATCTTGGCATGGTTCAGCTGCCCAGGCTGTGCCTGGCTACACCTGGCTGTGGTCCCAGATCCCCTGATGTGACAGCTAAGCAGATAATGTAATGCAGCACGGGGAGGGGGGGCGCTTTATTTCATTGTGGGGGCAATTCTACTTCTGAGAGGCTATTTCATAATTCTTACACCTGCTCCATTCTGTTAGCATACGCCTCTCAGCCCCCTGCCTCTTCTCTCTCGTTGATTTTCTTTGAATAGAAAGCTTACAAAATGGCCCCATCTGTTTCTATCAGTCTTTGTCCTCTAAGGAAACCTGGCATTACATTAACCATGAGGACACGTGTCCATTGGTCACCTCCTGGCACAGGGCAGTCAACTGCATCCCCCTAATGAAATGCTAGTGTGCTTTGACAAGGTCATACTGTACTGCTGGCTGGCCACACGCACAAGCCAGTTCTCTTGTCCAGACCTCCCAATGCTGGGATTACAGATTTGCACCATTGTGGCCAGCTTGGGCTCTTGTTTTCTTATGTTCTAGAGAGAAAGGGCTGTGAAAAAGATGAGAATTCTCAGAGAACACGAGGCAGCAGGTGTGTGCATGGGGCCTGGATTACCTGAAGATCTAAAGAGAACCTGAAGGAAGACTGAGAGGGTCGGTAGCTAGCAGTCTCACCAACCTCATTTGACTTTCCAATATTAATTGCAACAGTGGGGAGACCTGAGGAACAGGCACCTGACTTAATTTAGATTCATGCAGACACAGCTTAGGTTTTTCAATGGGAGCAACCAACACTGATTATCTTACTATCAAGTAAATCATGATAATCCTGAAGTGGGAGGAAGAGGTTGACACACAGGTGGGCATGGTCTGAAGATGGTTAGAATAGGGTCCGAGGGAGACGTTGGGCATGTATAGAAGACATTCACTTCACCTTTGAGAAAAGACCGAAGGTAGACTAGACCCTGAGCATATCAGCAAAGAAAGCGGTGTCAGAAGAAACAGGGCACGGTCCAAGAAAGACAGATAAATACTAAACCAGCGTTATCAAAGATGCACTACCATTATCCAGCAGGTTGCTGGGAAGCACCCGTAGGCCAAAGGAAGGAGAGCTAGATAGGCTACATCATAGAAAGAAAGACTTCCTGTACCAAATAAGTGGACTGTGGCTAAGGTGGGTAGGGATGGGGGAGCTGATCCTGGTGTGAGAGCTGTAAGCAAAGAGTGACAGGTAGCAGGCTCAAGCTATCTCATTAGAAACTTCTCTCTCTCTCTCTCTCCTTGATGTTTCTTGAAAGCATCTGCAAACCAGCAGCTTGGAATTGGTGATCATCATGCCTCGACCTCCTAAGACTTGGTGTTGGTTCTAAGTGTCTGTGCCTCTGTGAGTGTTATCTTCTCAAAGAGCGGTATATTCTAGCCCCCCTGTTAGAAATCATAGTCTCTGCCAACATCCATGATAGTATATTTTAGATTGTTAATTGTCCTTGTCCATCAACCTGATCAAATTGATACATGCCTAGGAGATAGGAAAATCTACCTCTGGTTGTGTCTGTGATAGTGTTTCCAGAGATAATTGGATCCTGAGGACTCTGACCTAGAGGACCAATACGTGTTTAGATGGATTCATAATAAGATGGCACTATTGGAAGGTAGGGAAATTAGGAGGTAACATTTAGCTGAAGGAAGCAGATCACTGGGGTCATACCCTTAGCTAAATCTTGCCAAAACCCCATTCTCTGCTTCCTGGTTTACTATTGTGTAAACTATTTGACTCAGTGCCTTTTCTTGGCATAAAAAAAAAAAGACACTCTTGAAACAGTGCATTTCCCCTCAAGTTCTGTTAGCTATTTTGGTCACGGTAACATGGAAATTGTGTGTGTGTGTGTGTGTGTGTGTGTGTGTGTGTGTGTGTGTGTGTGTAATTCAGGTATTAGTTATGTTTTCATTATTGGCTTTTCCCATCCCCTTGGAATTTAACTTAAGACAGAGGTTTCTGTGTATCTTGTCACTATTTATATCTTAAGTTCCCAGGATAGAGCCTGGCATACAGTATAATGTAAGCAGCAATAGTTGAAAGGAGAGATGATAAGGGCAAATAGGAGAGTGGTGTGGGATAAGAAGAACAGGATCTTCACGTATATTATATGACTTCCCAACTGGTTGAAAATGTTGGTTGAGCTCGAGGCCAGCCTGGTCTACAAAGTGAGTTCCAGGACAGCCAGGGCTATACAGAGAAACCCTGTCTCAAAAAAGAAAAAAAAAAAGAAAGAAAATGTTGGTTGAAAGAAAGGGAATGATCAGCCTTTAAGAATTCCCTGAAAGAGATGAACATATAAAAGGAAGGAAAAGGAAGATAATGAGGAGCCCTGTTAGACTGTTTTGAAATGGAACCTGGTTGTAAAGTCTTGTGCTAGTTAGTTTTAATGTCAGCTTGACACAATCTCCTGGGAGGAAATTGTTTGTTTGTTTGTTTGTTTGTTTGTTTGTTTTTCAAGACAGGGTTTCTCCGTGTAGCCTTGGCTGTCCTGGAACTCATTCTGTAGACCAGGCTGGCCTTGAACTCAGAAATTCACCTGCCTCTGCCTTCCAAGTTCAGGGATTAAAGACATGCACCACCACACCAGGCTGGGAGGAAATTCTTAATGAGGAATTATCTAAACCAGCCTAGCTTGTTGGTATGTGTGAGGTTGGATTGCTTATTGACATATGAGGATGCAGCCCACTGTGGGTGGCACCATTCCCCAGACAAGGGGTTCTGAACAATATAAGAAAAGAGAAAGCTAGCAGAGAATAAACAAGCCAGCATGAATGGGTGTATTCTCTTTTTGCTCTTGACTATGGATGTGGTATGACTAGCTGCTCAAGCTCCTGCCTCAACTTCCCCAATGATGGACTATCATTTGGAGTTGTAAGTCAAAAGAAACCTTCTTCTCCCCTAAGTTGCTTTTGTCTAGGTATTTCATCACAGCAACAGAAATGAAACTAGAAAAGGTATTCAAGTGGAGACATAGTTGGCAGGTAGAACCACCCACAGAACCCACTGTAGAATCAGAGGTCACCAGACATTGATGGATACAGATTTCAGGAGCCAGAAAGAACTCTATATCATGCCAGAAGCATGCAGAAGAGAAAAGCTCCTGGTACATTTGAGAGAGAATAATTAAATTTGTGGGTGGTTCCCAGTTTCATTCCCAAGGGCAGTCTTCCCTATTAGGTGTCATCTGAGACATCCCAACAAGGAAGGAAGGTTTTCAGAAGTGCAGGGAACACATTCTTGGAATGCTTACGTCTTATTTAACTGAAAACTACTAATCACCCACTCAAGAGGACTCAACAGTGTCGTTGATCTCAGCCAGTTATCTAAACACTGGAGAAAGGACAAAGCATGAATTTGTTCTCTAAACCAAAGCCTGCCTCCCTTCCCGGTGTCTTACAGCTTTTTCAAAAGTGTTGCATGAAGGCAAGTCTATTACCTTCCTTTACAGATGGGACAGGTTCACAAAGAGGTTAAAGTAATTCCCAAGGATTGTACAAAAGTCAGAGGGCAACTCCCGGAACAAATCTTTGAAATCTTGTATCTCAGAGATGCCCAAATTGAGGTCATCCTGGTCATGAAGGCTTAGTCAGATTTATGAGCTAATCAGAAGAAACATTACACCAGTGATCTTGGATTCCNGATCAAAAATTCAGGTGACAACAGTTGCTGGCGTGGATGTGGAGAAAGGGGAACACTCCTCCATTGTTGGTGGGAATGCAAGCTGGTTCAACCACTCTGGAAATCAGTCTGGCGGTTCCTCAGAAAATTGGACATAGTACTACCAGAAGATCCTGCAATACCTCTACTGGGCATATATCCAGAAGATATTCCATCTGGGCTCTTGTTTTCTTATGTTCTAGAGAGAAAGGGCTGTGAAAAAGATGAGAATTCTCAGAGAACACGAGGCAGCAGGTGTGTGCATGGGGCCTGGATTACCTGAAGATCTAAAGAGAACCTGAAGGAAGACTGAGAGTGTCGGTAGCTAGCAGTCTCACCAACCTCATTTGACTTTCCAATATTAATTGCAACAGTGGGGAGACCTGAGGAACAGGCACCTGACTTAATTTAGATTCATGCAGACACAGCTTAGCTTTTTCAATGGGAGCAACCAACACTGATTATCTTACTATCAAGTAAATCATGATAATCCTGAAGTGGGAGGAAGAGGTTGACACAGGTGGGAATGGTCTGAAGATGGTTAGAATAGGGTCCGAAGGAGACGTTGGGCATGTATAGAAGACATTCACTTCACCTTTGAGAAGAGACCGAAGGTAGACTAGACCCTGAGCATATCAGCAAAGAAAGCGGTGCCAGAAGAAACAAGGCATGGTCCAAGAAAGACAGATAAATACTAAACCAGCGTTATCAAAGATGCACTACCATTATCCAGTAGGTTGCTGGGAAGCACCCGTAGGCCAAAGGAAGGAGAGCTAGATAGGCTACATCATAGAAAGAAAGACTTCCTGTACCAAATAAATGGACTGTGGCTAAGGTGGGTAGGGATGGGGGAGCTGATCCTGGTGTGAGAGCTGTAAGCAAAGAGTGACAGGTAGCAGGCTCAAGCTATCTCATTAGAAACTTCTCTCTCTCTCTCTCCTTGATGTTTCTTGAAAGCATCTGCAAACCAGCAACTTGGAATTGGTGATCATCATGCCTCGACCTCCTAAGACTTGGTGTTGGTTCTAAGTGACTGTGCCTCTGTGAGTGTTATCTTCTCAAAGAGCGGTATATTCTAGCCCCCCTGTTAGAAATCATAGTCTCTGCCAACATCCATGATAGTATATTTTAGATTGTTAATTGTCCTTGTCCATCAACCTGATCAAATTGATACATGCCTAGGAGATAGGAAAATCTACCTCTGGTTGTGTCTGTGATGGTGTTTCCAGAGATAATTGGATCCTGAGGACTCTGACCTAGAGGACCAATACGTGTTTAGATGGATTCATAATAAGATGGCACTATTGGAAGGTAGGGAAATTAGGAGGTAACATTTAGCTGAAGGAAGCAGATCACTGGGGTCATACCCTTAGCTAAATCTTGCCAAAACCCCATTCTCTGCTTCCTGGTTTACTATTGTGTAAACTATTTGACTCAGTGCCTTTTCTTGGCATAAAAAAAAAAAAAGACACTCTTGAAACAGTGCATTTCCCCTCAAGTTCTGTTAGCTATTTTGGTCACGGTAACATGGAAATTGTGTGTGTGTGTGTGTGTGTGTGTGTGTGTGTGTGTGTGTGTAATTCAGGTATTAGTTATGTTTTCATTATTGGCTTTTCCCATCCCCTTGGAATTTAACTTAAGACAGAGGTTTCTGTGTATCTTGTCACTATTTATATCTTAAGTTCCCAGGATAGAGCCTGGCATACAGTATAATGTAAGCAGCAATAGTTGAAAGTAGAGATGATAAGGGCAAATAGGAGAGTGGTGTTGGGATAAGAAGAACAGGATCTTCACATATATTATATGACTTCCCAACTGGTTGAAAATGTTGGTTGAGCTCGAGGCCAGCCTGGTCTACAAAGTGAGTTCCAGGACAGCCAGGGCTATACAGAGAAACCCTTTCTCAAAAAAAAAAAAAAAAAAAAAAAAAAAAAAAAAAAAAAAAAAAAAAAAATGTTTGTTGAAAGAAAGGTAATGATCAGCCTTTAAGAATTCCCTGAAACAGATGAACATATAAAAGGAAGGAAAAGGAAGATAATGAAGAGCCCTGTTAGACTGTTTTGAATTGGAACCTGGTTGTAAAGTCTTGTGCTAGTTAGTTTTAATGTCAGCTTGACACAATCTCCTGGGAGGAAATTGTTTGTTTGTTTGTTTGTTTGTTTGTTTGTTTGTTTGTTTTTCAAGACAGGGTTTCTCCATGTAGCCTTGGCTGTCCTGGAACTCACTCTGTAGACCAGGCTGGCCTTGAACTCAGAAATTCACCTGCCTCTGCCTTCCAAGTTCAGGGATTAAAGACATGCACCACCACACCAGGCTGGGAGGAAATTCTTAATGAGGAATTATCTAAACCAGCCTAGCTTGTTGGTATGTGTGAGGTTGGATTGCTTATTGACATATGAGGATGCAGCCCACTGTGGGTGGCACCATTCCCCAGGCAAGGGGTTCTGAACAATATAAGAAAAGAGAAAGCTAGCAGAGAATAAACAAGCCAGCATGAATGGGTGTATTCTCTTTTTGCTCTTGACTATGGATGTGGTATGACTAGCTGCTCAAGCTCCTGCCTCAACTTCCCCAGTGATGGACTATCATTTGGAGTTGTAAGTCAAAAGAAACCTTCTTCTCCCCTAAGTTGCTTTTGTCTAGGTATTTCATCACAGCAACAGAAATGAAACTAGAAAAGGTATTCAAGTGGAGACATAGTTGGCAGGTAGAACCACCCACAGAACCCACTGTAGAATCAGAGGTCACCAGACACTGATGGATACAGATTTCAGGAGCCAGAAAGAACTCTATATCATGCCAGAAGCATGCAGAAGAGAAAAGCTCCTGGTACATTTGAGAGAGAATAATTAAATTTGTGGGTGGTTCCCAGTTTCATTCCCAAGGGCAGTCTTCCCTATTAGGTGTCATCTGAGACATCCCAACAAGGAAGGAAGGTTTTCAGAAGTGCAGGGAACACATTCTTGGAATACTTGCGTCTTGTTTAACTGAAAACTACTAATCACCCACTCAAGAGGACTCAACAGTGTCGTTGATCTCAGCCAGTTATCTAAACACTGGAGAAAGGACAAAGCATGAATTTGTTCTCTAAACCAAAGCCTGCCTCCCTTCCCGGTGTCTTACAGCTTTTTCAAAAGTGTTGCATGAAGGCAAGTCTATTACCTCCCTTTACAGATGGGACAGGTTCACAAAGAGGTTAAAGTAATTCCCAAGGATTGTACAAAAGTCAGAGGGCAACTCCCGGAACAAATCTTTGAAATCTTGTATCTCAGAGATGCCCAAATTGAGGTCATCCTGGTCATGAAGGCTTAGTCAGATTTATGAGCTAATCAGAAGAAACATTACACCAGTGATCTTGGATTCCTAGGTTTGAACTCTAATGGTTCACCCTTCCCTTTGACATTATAAAGCTTACATGCATAGTACATATACATATCTAAATATAATATATTATATAATACATAATATTTAATATGTAATATAATACTTATATTTAAGTATGAGTATTTTGGAGCCTAATTCTAGTTCTCCTTCTGTTTCCTCTGACTCTGGATCCATCTTTATTTATGGAAGAGAGTAGAAAAAAATATAGTTCATTTCGCAGTGGGATAAGGGTTCCTGAGGTTGTTCCATGATGTCAAATGGTAGGATTGTCATAGAGAAGCATTGAGTTCTGGGCTAGGTCTGCCTGGGTTTCACAGTGAGGCTGGGATATTTGTTACTGGTTTCTGTTGTTGACAGGTACCTTAGTCACCGTTCAAATGCTGTGAAAGAACACTATGACCAAAGCAATTTATAAAAAGAAGAGTTTATGGGGGCTTTCAGTTTCAGAGGGAGAGTCCATAACAATCATGGTGGGAAGCATGGCAGCAAGCAGGCAGACATAGCACTGGAGCAGCATATGAAAGCTTACATGTTGAAAGACAAGCATGGAAGCCAGGTATGATGGCACACGCCTTTAATCCCAGCACTTGGGCAGCAGAGGCAGGCAGATTTCTGAGTTCGAGACCAGCCTGGTCTACAAAGTGAGCTCCAGTACAGCCAGGGCTATACAGAGAAACCCTGTCTCGAAAAACAAACAAACAAAAAAAAAAGAAAGAAAGAAAGAAAAAAAGAAAGAAAGAAAGAAAGAAAGAAAGAAAGAAAGAAAGGAAGAAAGGAAGAAGGAAGAAAGGAAGAAAGGAAGAAAGGAAGAAAGGAAGAAAGGAAGAAAGGAAGAAAGAAAGAAAGAAAGAAAGAAAGAAAGAAAGAAAGAAAGAAAGAAAGAAAGAAAGACAAGCATGAAGCAGAGAAGCAGAAAGAGCTAATTGGGAATGGCATGGGGTTTTGAAGCCTCAAAGCCCATCCCAGTGACACACCTCCTCCAACATGGCCACACCTCCTAGTCCTTCCTACATAGTTCCACACACTGGGGAACCTGGGTAGGAATGCATTCAAATTTATCAGCCTATGAAAACTATTCTAATTTAAACCACCACACAAGGGAAGAGACTGGACTTCTTTCTTTGAAACCAGTTTTTGTCTCAGAGGTCCATGATGCTCTGTTAAATGATGAAGTACCTTTGCTATCATCAAAAAGTAGCCAATTCTATCCAGACCAAACAAAATTAACAGATATTTATATTTCTGCTAATTCTTTTTTGTTCACTAGAATTCTAGAATACTGACAACATGGAGTTCCCCTCTAACTAGAAGGGTAGTGACAGTGGGAGACAGAATGCTGGATGCCATAACAGAGTTAACAGAAAACAGGAAAGTTGTATAACTGGAAATAGTCTGCAGTATTTGCAGAAAGGCTTGTCCAAAGGTTATGTGCTTCATGGTAGGATTTTTCTCTCTAATACTTCACATCTCCAGGTAAGCACCAGAAAGTACGTGTTAAAATTGCATTGCTCATGGCAAGCAAACAAAGGCAGAGCTTTATTTCCAAAATCCACTGCAAGTAGAAGCACCCATGGCATATTGAAGACTCTATGGCCCTGCGGAAGGCTGAAGCAGGAGTTCACGGCTAGCCTTGCCTATATAGGGAAACTCTGTGATAAAAGACCCTGAGAGTTCCACTATAGGAATGTATAGAAACAAAAGGAAGGTGTCAACCTTATAGGGGGAACACTGACACACTTCCACTTAGAATAACAGCTAGACTAGAAAGTCACGAGTGACAAGATCATCAACAATCATATATAGTAATATTTAGAATACATTAAACAATAATTTGGGGCTAGAGAGAAGATTCAATTGATAAAGTGCCTGATACATAGCATAAGAGGACCTGAGTTTAGATCACTATGCAAAACTATAGACATGATAGTAATCATGTGTGTGTGTATGTNTATATATATATATATATATATATATATATATATATATATATATATATATATATATATTACATAAAGATAAAAAACAAACACAGATGATAAAGCAAATACTATGAGTATTTTAATAGTACAAGTGTTTTTAAGTTATATTTTATGGGCAATTTGGAGGGAATTCTATGATAAGAACTTAATGGTATCTATTTTGGTATACTATAGTTTAAGATTTTATTTTTGAAATATTTTCCATTATGTTCTATCTACATTTTCGGCACTTGTGTTTAGTTTCAAAGAGTTACAACCTGAATTTGCGGAAGTAGAAACACAGGTAGAGGAAAGCCCTCATTAACTGCAAGAAAAAAACTGCCTTAGAAGCAAGCTGGCTCTAAGCCAGAGTCCTCATCAGAACACAGAAGAATCTTCAGGCTCTGGAAGTTGTTGGGACAGAGGGACAGGAAGTGGCCTCTCTGGCATGTATACTCTTTCTTCCTTAGACTACGGTTCCCAGGAGAAAGTTGAAATCCACATTCCTTGTGGCCTCTAACAAATTTCTTGGTTTACATGCTGTCTTCCAGAAGCCTCTGTTTTCCAGAGTTAAAGTGTGGGAAGACATCAGGTTGGCAAAGCTGAATGAAGACTACAGATAAAATGAGCGTGTGTCCGTCAAGGTCTTTGGAAATCGAAAATCAATCTGCGCAGCTCGTTAGATGTGGGATCTCAACATGTCCAAATGAAGTGTCTAATGAGCAGTGAAGGAAGACGGGGCTCACGTTTCAAAGGTTTGGGAAGTTCATGGTTTGTCAAAACAAAAATAACAAATGGAATTCCAGGTCACCTCCCGGCAGCAGAGGGCCAGTGTTCATCTCGGATGGAACTTCCCGATGGCTCTCCAGAAGGGCAGCACTCATCTATTTGGAAGAGTCGAGGTCATCTACCAGCAGTCCCTTGGGAGACTATTTATGGTGCATCTTGCAGAGATTCTAGCTTTCATCTTTAAAACAGAAATGAAGCACTTGACAGTTTCATCAGACATGTCAGAAGACAATCTCCAGCTAAGGGACATATAAGGGCTCCTTGGACTCTGCCCCATTTCTCCCTTTGAAGATCCCCTTTCCTCAAAAATTTCCACTACTCCCATGATCATAAAACCTAGCTCCTTTTCTCTTCTTTAAGAAACCAGTTTGATCTGAGACAAAAAAAAAAAAAAAAAAAAAAAAAAAAAAAAAAAAAAAAAAAAAAAAACAACTCTAAAATTAAGATACTAAAATAGCATTTTCTAGATGGGCAGAGTATATGCCTACGGATTACAAGACCCTAGGTTCTCTGTCATTAATATAATAACTTTAAAATGGTTTTTAGGAACCCCATCAGAAGGAAAGCTGAGTCTAAAGTGAAGCGACTGTCACTTGGGTGGGGCTGCAGACAGCAGGCTGGGAGCCAACACTGCTTGTTCTGTCCCCCCAGAAAACATCTAAGGTCCACAGGGCTCTCACAGTTCCATGTTTTATGCCAGGAGAGCACACTGCCTGTTATCCAAGAATGGAGAGAAGTGTAAAATAGATTACGAAGAACTGAAGAATATCATCAGCGTTGCCTCCTGTCCTTCCCCCTCATTTTAACGTGTCATAACATCTGAAGACAGTGCTCCGTTATTGGAAAAAGGAGAGATGACACCCTTCCCGGTGCAGTCCAGACAAGACTTTACAGAGTATAACCAGAGTGCTCACAGGGAGAGTTAGATAAAAGCCAAAAAAAAATTCTTGATCAATGACTGCTACATGCTAAATATTGTAAGAACGTAGAGAGGCTTACAGAGATAAGAGAAATATCTTTGTCCTCCAGGGAGCATGTAGAGAGGAAGGCAAGTATAGCTCTCCCTATAAGGCAGAAAGCGAGTCACAAGGTCTTTGTTCTTAGATGGACCAATGTTCTTGATACAGTGGAGAGACCCAACTAAAAGCAGAAAGCAGAGGCTACAAATGGGGAAGGCAGTTAAGATCAACAGCAATGCTCTAAGCAGGAAGCAATAAAGCCCTCAGCCTGGGAAGCATTTCTGGCACAGAAGAGAACAGATAAAGAAAAGTCCTCCTGTAGGCTCTGATGACCACCACCAAGAGTGGAAGCCCAGAAAGATTGAGAAAGCAAACTTCCAGGTTCTTGCACTGCCACGTGGGGATATGATGCAACCATGACCCTTGCTGGGGAAATCAGGAGGAGAGGAGAAACTGTGTATCTTCTTAACCAGGATGCTTAGGACCAGAACGGATTTTGGATGCTGGATGTTGACGTATTTACATATACATAATAATCTACCTCAAAAGGTGTGGGATCCAAAGTTGAAATTCAATTATGTCTCCTATACCGCCCCCCCTTACACACATAGCCTAAAGTCAACCTTATATAGTAAGTCAGATGATTTTGTGGTGTCACTTGTAAGCATCATGTTGGTACTTCAAGGGTTTTAGATTTTAAAGTAGTAATGCTCAACCAGTTTTAAAACCATAGAAAGAGGAGCCTGCTGATGAAGATCTTTTGAAAGAAATCTAGTTTAACAGAATGAATACTTCTATGCTTCATTCTCTGCAGAGTTTAAACACCCCAAACCTCCTGATTATATAAAGTCTCTCCTCTATGACAGGGTAGCCAGGGAACATGCTAGCCCCGCGTAGTTACCAAATATTCTTACCATCAGTGACACAATTCGAAGCACCCCAGAGAGCTGATTTTATTTTCTCCACTCGTCTCCAAGGATCCTCTAATTAATGAAAGGGCGAAATGCTGCCTAGACAAGAGGTAACCAAAACACACCAAAGACGCCATTGATTCAGAGTCTCTTACAAAAACAAATCTGCTGGCAGGAGTCTAACTGGGCAAACAGTCCCTAAAATGGGAATCCAAGCAGAGAGAAGGGCAGTGTGCAGAATGCATCAGATCATAAACAACCCCCACCCCCTTAAAACTTCTGAGCCAGGAAATCAGCCCCAGTACCAGCACAGAGAAAGAAAACTGTCCTGGCAGTCCTGTCCCCAGTGACTAGGGACCAGATGGCCAGGCATTTGGGAACTTCTTGGGTTTTGCTGCATAGGAAGTAGTCTCCTGGGGGGAACCTGGTTGGCCTGTGCCATCCCCCTCTTCCCGCTGTGTCCCATCAGTACAATTTCCATTGGGCATTAGAGAAGAAGCTCAAAGCCTACTTGATTCTTTTTGTAATTTCTTCCTAAGAAGTAGGACTCTCTTATCACCTTCCAAGTAACAAGCAGAAGCCTCCAAACTAAATATGATCATGCATTCTGATTTTTGAGGAACCAGGTTTAGGATTTGATCCTTTACATGTTCTATTAAAAGTTATGTACAGTAAAATTATAATTTGTCAACTGTTTACTTCAATAGCATAAAAATCAATGTATCTTGCTGCAAACACATCTCTGATGTTTCTACTAATGGATATTGTCTTAGTTAGCATTATTATTGCTGTGATGAAGCACCGTGACCAAAAAACAAATTGGGGAGGAAAGGATTTATTTGGCTTGAACTTCCATATTATTCTTTATCATTGAAGGAAGTCAGGACAGGCACTCAAACAGGACAAGAACCAGGAGACAGGTCCTGAGACAGAGGCCATAGAGGGGTAATACTTACTGGCTTGCTCAGCCTGCTTTCTACTAGAACCCAGGACCACCAGGCCAGGGATGACCCCACCTACAATAGTCTGAGCCCTCTCCCACCAATCACAAATTAAGAAAATGCCCCACAGGCCTGACCACAGCCATATCCCATGGAGTCATTTTCTTACTTGAGGTTCCCTCCTCTCAGATGACTTTAGCTTGTGTCAAGTTGACATAAAACCATCTAGCATAGATACATTTTTAAGGTGCCTTGATCCATGACTTTCTTTGTTTTGCTACCATAAGAATATTATAAAACTGATTCCAGTGTTGAAACATGGATTTGGGGGGTAACCCAAGCCTCTGCCCACGTGTCACGGTCACTCAAATTTGGCTCTAGAATAAACTCTCATTCACTTTGAGGTGAGAGCTATGTTTTGTGAGTTGATACACTCATACACATAAAGTAAAAACAAATAAAACTTATATAAAACCAGGCTTTCTATTGATGCAGTTGTAACCAGAATTGTTTTTAATTCTCTTCTAGTTGTTTATTAGAATTTATATTTGCAAATACATTATGTTCATCAGCTCTGCGAAATTCACTTCATGGTTTTGTGGACTCCTTAGATTTCCATTTACAAATACGTGAAAATTAGAATGGTCTTTACCTTTAATTCCCAATTTTTATAACCTCTCTTTGCTTCTTGTTTCCAGGTATTAGCAAGGCTCACAAATACAGCACTGGATAGAGGTGATAGCAGGCAACCTTGTCCTCGATGTTGGGGAGAAGGTGTTATATACGCCACCCTTAGGATGACGTCAGCAGCATATGTTCTCACAGATTGACAGAAGTGCCTTCTACTCCTGGTTTGCCACAGATGATCCATGAATTCTGTTGGTTCTTTTCTTCTTTTATTGAGGGGGTCATATGTTTTTCTCCTTGATAAAGAATCCTGTGGATGACTTTCAAAACAATAAGTCACAAGAATATTCACTACAAACTCCCCTTTCACTATCAAAGATAGCCTTTCTTTTTCCACAAATGGCACAGTTGTCCTTTGCAGATTCTTCTGTTTTACATAGAGACTAGAGTTCCATGTACTAGGGCAATAGGGTTTTGGATTCTGAAGGGTCCATTGGCTGGCTGACTAGGAGTCCGGAGCCCTTGGTGGCACTTGGGAGCAGACTAGAAATGTAGGGCTTGAAGGAGCATTTTTCCAAATGACAGAACGCAGCAAGTCATAAATCCATCCATCCAGAACTCAGCTCTTCTTGGCTTAAGCTTCCTCCCCCAGGAAAAGCTTAGCTATGAGCCCTAGAGAGACTATTTATCTTTCTCTTGCCCCATTGCCTTTTGTGTTGAATACTGTAGAATCTGATCTTCCACAAAAAGAAAGTCCCTGCCTTCTGTATTTCAGCAATGTAGTCAGCAAACAGACTTAAAAGAGTATGCATGCTCCTGGCAGCAAGCTATCCTGGGGCATTACCTCTGTGCTCTGGAGTGTTTGAGAGGTGAAGCCAAAACCTTTGCTAATCACTTTCACTTTTTTTCTTGTTTATTTAATTTTATATTATTTTTTGGCACAAAGTATTGCTATGCAGGCCAGGATGACCTTGAAATCCTCCTGCATCAACCTCCAGAGTTCTGGGAGTAATACAGGCATGGGCCACCATTCCTGGCTCTGAGAATGAATTGCTTTACATATCTTCTGCAATTCAGGCCAAGTAGGATGGCACACACTCTAGAGGCTGAGACACGGAGATGACAAGTTTAAATCTACCCAGCATGCATAGCGAGGTACTATGGATCAGCCAACCAATGTATCCAAGATTCAAACAAGCAGGAGCTAATTTGAAAACTGTAGGTAGAAGAGATTTTGATGTTACATTTGATTGGAATCTTCAGAGACTGCCTTTTTAAAATCTCAGTTTACTGACAAATTCAGCTTATGATTCTGGGGCAGTCATGGTACTTATGCAGAAGTGTGCCATATATTTCACTTTATAAACATAATAGTTAAGATGTTGGTCTTTTGCTGCTTTTACTCATGTGAAAAGAGTAAAAATTATGAAGGTGAAGCCAAGATAAACATTCTATTGTCAGGCCAGATGTGGTGCGTTGTGCCTATGATACTAGGACTTGGGAGAGTGAGACAGAGGACTGGTGAAAGCATAAGGGCCAGCCTGGGCTACATAGTGAGTTCAGGTCCAGTCCAGCACAATCTGCAGAACAAGGTCTTGCCAAGAAAAAAAAAAAGAAACCAGAAGGAAATTCAAGAGTCGTGACAAGGACAGGCAAAACCAATAGTCATCCCCACGAGACAACATCCCATGCATGCAGAGGGGTCTACTACCCAACTACGTGAGACCCAGACAGGGTCACTTTCTTAAGGCCTTGCAGTTGGCAAATAGCAGGGCTGAAATCTAAATGCAAGAAATAGGACATCAAAACACTTGATGTTCAACTATTCGTGTCCTAACATGAAAAATGGTTAAGTGCACACGCGCGCGTGCACACACACACACACACACACACACACACACACACACACACGCGCGCGCGCTTCTGTTTTCTGATGCTGGATTTTGCTTTTGTTACCAAGACTTGAGTGTCACCTGTCACAACCTTGCGCATTCCATATTTTGTGGAGTTTTCTTCACTCACTTACTCCTTAGTTTCCTAGATCCTGTCTTTTCTACTGAGGGCATGTCCACTCTGAGACACTGGACTCTTAGCTGACCAATTCCAGATCTTTGCCAACAGTGGGTGGAAGAGGGCAGGACATGTTTGTGTGTACCTGTATTCACAAGCACTCGGTGCACAGTAGCTTTCAACTTGGACTAAGCAATGGGAACCATGCACCAGTAACTTGTGCTTCCTGCTACACTGGCTGTGAGGTACTCAGCGTAAACAAAGTTCTGGATTCCATATATATATATATATATATATATATATATATATATATATATATATGAAGAGACAGAAAAACAGACAGAGAGACAGAGAAAAGACAGAGAGACAGATTCAGACAGATATAGATAGATAGATAGATAGATAGATAGATATAAATAATAGAAGACAGATGACAGATAATTGATAGATAGATAGATAGATAGATAGATAGATAGATAGATAGATAGATAGATGACAGGTGATAGATATGATTAGACAGACAGACAGACAGACGACAGGCAAACAGATGAGTTAGTTTCATCTGCCAAGGGTGATGGTACACACCTTATCATAGCACTTGGGGAGCTGAGTTTAAGATCAACCTGGCAATATGTAATAATATCAAAGTGGGGGGAAGGGTGGGGGGGGGGAGAAAAGAGGAAAAAGAAAGAACGGCAAGAAAGAGGCAAGCAAAGGAAACACTATGTCCCAGGCCACCAGCAGTCACAACAGTCATTGGACATCAAAGCAAGATGGGAGGGCAGAGCAGAGCAAAGAATCCATGCTAAGACAGAGCGATACAACCAGGAGACAAGGGTACAAAGGCAATCACTGCCGGGATTCAAAGAGGAGTGAAAACTCAGGTCTGGAGTTCAAGTCCTGACTAATTCAATCTTCTATGGTTGGGCAGTGCCATGAGAAACCTCAGACCCAGAGCAAAGGCTGATGGGAATTGGAATAAGACTCTACCTTGGCAAACCACCACCGTTTCTCTTGGCAGCAATAAAGGAAAGAGGAGGAAAGATAACTTCATATGTTCCATGTACTCTTGCTTAAGGGCTTTAGCACCATTTTGTCCCTGACATAAATTTTACGACTTTTCACAGTGTGTCTTCATGGATTCCTTGAGGCCCCAGATAATGACCTGCAAACACTGTTAATGGAACACTAACCCAGACAGCAACTGGTCTTGTGACTTTACTCCCTTATTGGGGGATTCACCCCCCCCCCCAGGCTGAGACCCTCTCAGCCTTCCTTTTCTCACCTATAAAATGGAGAGAATAATAATTTACAATCAATTTCAAAAGACGATGTAGTGGGGAAAGACATCTGAAAAAGTCTGTGAGCTATAATGTTCTCCACACCTGAGGAACTGCTTCCCCTAATAGTAACTGGAGCTCCTGGGGACCCTTTCTTAGGGAAGCCAGCTTTGTCCCCTGAACTGTCTTGGAGACTCTTCTCATTGCTGAACTGGGATTTGACACAGTATAACAACTCTTATGTCCCTAAAACACAGGAAGAGTCTGATCCCAGGCAGACCTCGAAAGATTTGTTCAGGAAATTCAAAACCAAAATAAAACACAAACCTCATCTTTGTTTGCTTATGTTTTTGTCACACATTTCATCTTATCATTTACTATTATGAACATTTTTATGTTCTTAGACATTACTTGAAATCCTAATTTTTAATTCCCAAGAAGTTTTTACATTATGGGATACATGTTATGCTTGTAATTTTGACTCATTAATAACTCTGTAGTGATTATCCTTAAAATTAAACATAAATGTGAGTCTCCTTTTCAGTGTATATTTATAGAAATAAATTTATTGAATTAAAAGGTTTAGAGTTTTTTAAGGCGTTTTGCACATATTTTGTGACATTTCCAGCTATAAATGAAGGTTTATTCTACCATGCTTTCACAGTAGGGAGATGTATTTGGGTATTGTGGTTGAAAGGCAAAAGATAATAGCTGTATGTTATAATTTGTAATGAATTGCTTTGGTTATTGATAGACATACATGTATTCTCTCTCTCCCTCCTTTTCTTCATAAAGAACACCCATGAGATGGTTCAGTGGGTACAGGTTCTTGTGACACAAGCCGCTGTTTGTCACAATCCATGGAAAGGTGGAAAGAGAAAACTGACTCTGATGTCCACACATGTGTTGTGACATGTACACTCATGTGCATTCATGCATACACACACAAGAACAATAATGTTTTAAATTTAAAAAAAAAGAAGTCCCACTTCTCTTGGACGCTAGTCAGTACCAGGGGCTTGGTGGGTGCAGAGTACAGAGAAAAGGGACTCAGAATGGGTTTGTGTGGCCTGTGTTGGTTCAGGGTCCGAATAGGATTATAAGGTCACAAGGTCACTACACTGATGTTGCAACTGATATCCATTCCAGGAACTGTCCGTTTCCTTCTGGAAGTTTTGTTTCACACTAAATATTACTTCTGTGTTTGAGAGAAGCAACGGTTGGTCCCTCAATGTGGGTTTTCCTTGGAAAACCAAAAGCAGCCATGGTCTGTGGCATCATCAATTTAGGCTTTGTATCTGAGCCAGCTGAACACACCCTGGGAGACACTGACAGTCCACGAATTCTTACATAGTGAACTTACATTTGAAGGAAATTACAAACCTTAGAACAGAATTGAGAAGTAAAATGTGAGCATAGAGTATTTAATATTATCTTAACACTGACTAAACACAAAGACACTCTTGATTCCTAAGGCTAGGAAGGGCAGAGCCAAGGTTTGGGTAGGCTGTGACTAAGGGCAAATTAGGCGAAAGGCAAGGTTGGTTAGTTCAAATATATCTGTGCAAAATTAAAGTGATTGACAACAGTGTCCTAGAATTGAGTATTAGCTTAGGTTAACCGTTGTCAATCACAGCTTAACTCTTGTCTAGTTTGCTAAAAACAAATCCAATGGCTTCCTCATTTTCATAGGGTCAAAATCTTTCAGGAGCTCCTTGGTTCTTTGACTTCATATTATGGGGTTTTAAAGAACACCTCTGGAATACAAACCTGCTGTCCTCTAGTTTAGATGAGATGTGATGACAGAATCACATTGCATGTGACATGGAAGATGTTGAAATTTTCCTGCCCTCATTAAAAATCTAGTAGGGGACATTCCTCATCTGCTTTGCATTCAGAACATACATCCTCTTACTTAGTCTTCACACAATAACTCAGGGTTAGTGTCAATTATTATTATTATTTTTTCTTTCTTTAACTGAGTGAATGAGGCTCAGAGATTGCAATTCAGTAACCCAAGTGTGGTTTACAAGGCTGCAAGTCCAGACAAATAAGCAAAGTCTCATTCTTGGTTCTCCATGGAGCAAACTCAGTTATGTGCCTGGAAGCCTGGATTCCATGCCCAGAACTGCTAGTGTCTGAAGACAATCGAGACTCATTCTGTCTGTCTAGATGATGTGATACATCCTTCTCCAAGTCACTGAGTATCTTTATAAGTAACATTATTCTAATTAACTCTCTCCATTTCATACTACTACTACTACCAGATTCTATTTCATTCAGTCACAGCTGGTTTTGTTTGTTTTTTGGTTTGTTTGTTTGTTTGATGTTTGTTTTTGTTTTTTGGAGACAGGGTTTCTGCCTGGCATCAAGTCCTTAGAATCATGAAGCTATAATGTATTTGGTTGAGATTTCTGCAGATTTTTGTTATTATTCGACTTCAAACAGGAGGGAGAAGGAAACAGATAAATCAATTACATTTTAACTCCAAATTATCCTCACTCTAATAAATAAATGTGTGTGTGTGTGTGTGTGTATGTGTGTGTGTGTGTGTGTGTGTGTGCCAGTGCGCACTCGAGTGCACAAAAGAAAGGCCATGTGGTGACTACACTCCTCTGGTGGATGTTATCAGACCACAGCTCAGAGGGGAAGCAGAACAGTAGTTTATGGGCCATTTGATCAACATGATTATGGGTGGATCTGTTTTGTTCCAAAGGATGAGATCTGGCCAATCTTGGCTTCTCACCTGTGGTCCTGAATGCTGATAAACAACGGTAAACAATAGAATCCGTTAACTGGGCGTTCTCCTTGATCTCAGGATCTCAGTCGTTAGGCAGGATGCTCTGTCCCAGAAGTCTTCCTCCAAGGATCCCAGGCACTGTTGTGTTTGTTTGCTACGAGCTGAAGCTAGGACGCTTTCAGCTTCCTCAGGAAATTTCTAGAAACCTCATTTCCCCTTTAAAAAAAAAACAAGTCAAGAGATTCATATTTGGTATCAAAGCTTATTTTTAGGCGGTGCCTGCCTATAATCCCAGAACAGGATTGAGTCAGAGGCAGCCTGGGCTACAGACATAGTGAAAGACTGTGTCCAAACCACAAAGGGAGCATAATATGCAGTTGTTAGAAATGGATGTTGATCAAAATTTTGAGCTGAGACCAATCTTATCAAAGAATGGGGTTGAGCACGCCGACTTAATCGGAGCCCCAGTGTCCGTCTCTCTCACAGACTTTGAGACATAAGACAGAACATGCAATGTTTTCGTTTTTTTTTCCTGTTGCTTTTTAACATTATCTAATAAGATAAACAGAAGTATGCATCACCATTTTAGGAAATTACTGGAGATGAATGTAGCAGCAGTCAGACACAGTTGCTGATGGGAACACAGGCAAGTCTGTGTCTCCCATTATCTGTCACAAAGGCGATGGCGTCGCAGATGCATAATCTCACACGGATATTTGTACAGCTCCCAAGGAATGAGATGTCCTGGAGAAATGAGTGCCCACAGGAAACAGCACCACCAGCCTAGTTGAGTGTAATTCTGACTAAGCTTTTTTCCTCATTAATCATCGCACGGCATCTGTGTCTGAATCCAGGCTACAGTGAGTTGCAGCATACATTCCTGGCTGTGATTGAAAGGTCTGGGCCAGAGACTGTGGGAAAGAGTCAGCTTCTACCCAGGCAACAGGGTCAGGTCAAGAATTCACCTCCTAGACCACTTGAACATGCAGCCTCTGTGCTAACAGTTCAGACTGGTAGAGAACACTCCCAGGGAAATTCCCTGTGCAAGTGAGGGCCAGGCAGTCCTTCTCCCCCAAACCTGCCCTTCCTTCCTTCAGCTCTAACCCCCACTCTGTCTTCCAGCACCTTTTCCACATGGGCCTTCCTCTGGAGAAGGTATTTCAGACTACATTCCTGAGTCCTGTATATCCTGCTCCTGGAGAAAGTGTGTTTACATTTAGCCTAAACTCTGTGCTTCCACACCACAGCTCTCTCACATGACATGTATACACTGCAGGTCAATTCTATAATCTCTAGTTAGGCCTAATGTGCGATAAGAGTGATCTCTGTCATGCAGACTACCACCAGCCACATCTGCGCTGCCCTTACCAGATAAGATAAGATGGGTGTAGGAAAGGCCTGATGTACAGGTACTTTCTAATCCAGGAGAATGTCCAGGAGTCAAGGCTATTATGAAGACATGCCAATTATCACCAGAAGCCGATCTTGGCTTCGTCTCTGACTCCCACACCAGGCAAGCCTTTCTCTCTTAGTTATTCTGTTATATCCGGTCGCTGTCCGGGTCAGAGTTCTCCAACACCACGGTAGAAGTGAGTCACTTGGGAATCCTGTAAGAAAGTAGACTGAGTTCAGTTCCGAAGGTTTACTCTGCGTCAGCTTTTCTGACCGGCTCCGAGATCCTCCCACGACTTCCGGTCTAGAGGACACTAGTAGATGAAGATCACCACCAACTTTGGGAGTGGGGACCCGTGCTTTGCTGGATTTTCATTCTGGGTTCCTTTTCTGTAGCAAAGGCATGGGCCACCTTCATTTCTAAGTTATAGCATCAGCAGTCATTCCGGGTTACAGGAAACTCGTCCGTGGTGGATTGACTCTACTTTTGTAATTCCCTGAGATGCTTCAACTTACTCCCCGGTAAAAGTCAACCAGAATCTCTGAGGGTATCGCCTGATATATATCACTGCATCCCAGATACGCAGGTGACTTTACTAGGCAGCCAAGGTTAAGGTCCCTTCCCTTGGAATGTGACCACAGAACCCATCTCCTATGCTGCTTCTACCTTTAAAAGTCCGTGCTTACCCTTTGCCTTCAATATTCACCTGAAGATTAACTGTAAATTCCGCTCACTCAGCCTATTAACCTTGACCAATCACCACCTCAGAAGGCAGACGAATGAAAGTTACTTCAAGGAGACCTCTTGGGAGAAGAGTCATAGAAGCTGGAGAGTAGGTTCTTCTTTGCTTTCTCTCATTTGGGAAGTGGGGGGTGTCATTCAAGAGTTTGTTTTTCATTACTTTATCTCATGAAGCTATTCATGGAAACTGGTTTTTGTTTTCTGTTTGCGGTTTTGTTTTGTTTTTAGAACATACAAAGGCTTTAAGATAAAACTTAAGTAATTTGGTAATTAAGCAATCACAGTCTTTTATAGGTACCCAGGTTGCCACTAACACTCAGACAGTTTGAACAGACAAGTCATTTTAAAAATCTATTTTATTTTCCCCTCCTGAGAGCAGGGACCCCAATGGAGAAGTTAGGGCAAGGACTGAAGGAGCTGAAGGGGTTTGCAACCCCATAGGAAGAACAACAATATCAATCAACCAGATACCCCAAAGCTCCCAGGGATTAAACCACCAACCAAAGAGTACACATGAAAGGACCCATGGCTCTAGCCGGATATATAGCAGAGGATGACTTTATATGGCATCAGTGGGAGGAGAGGCCCTTGGTCTTATAAAGGTTGGATTCCCTCAGGGCAGTGAGGCGGGAGTAGGTGGGTTGGTGAGGGACCACCCTCATAGAGGTGGGAGGTGGAGTGGGGTGGGGAGGGATAAGAAGTTTGTGGAGGGGAAACTGGGAAGAAGGATAACATTTGAAATGTAAATAAATAAAATAGCCAATAAAATTAAAAACAATTTCCTTTTTTCTGTGCCTGGGATATAAAGCAAAAAAGTAAGTATAAAAAATCATTTTTCCCATAAAATTGGTTCACTCCAGCAAGATGAATGAATATCTAGGGCCATGTTATTTTAAAAGCAAAATTGAGAAGCAGAAGATATTAAAAATATACAGGAATGATCTTTATCACAGGGTCCTAGAAATATCTAATGATTCCTTCGTTACTAGGAGTCTGTCTTCAGGGGGAAAATATTTTCCTTTCCTATAAGTCATTCCATTTATGGTAACTTATTTTAAATATATCTTATTTGCATAGAATCTTCTCTTTTTTAACTGCCCTGAATTTCATTTTTTCTTTTTTGAAATAATAAAATAACAGTATAGGTGGCTAGTACATGTATTTTCACTCAACAACAGCATTAAAAAAAAAGAACATTTTCAGGAAAGTCTGCCTCACCTAAACTAAAGACCCCTCCTCAGCAAACTGGGCCAAATTCAAGCTTCTGGGCCAGTGTCTCATTTGGCCAATTCTTTGAGCATTCTTTTATTTATTTGTTCATTTCTTTATTTTTGTTTTAGATGTATTTATTTTTATTTTGTATGCATGAGGATTTTGGCTGCGTGGATGTCTGTATGCTACATGCTTGGTGCCTGCAGAGGCTTGACAAGGACATTGGATATCCTGAAACTGGAGTTACAGTTGTGAGCTGTTATGTGGTGTTGGGAATCAAATCTGGATCCTCTAGAAGAGAAGCTAGTCTTCTTAACCACTAAAGTGATTCTCCACCCACTCATTGTGCTGCCTTATTATCTGAAAACTTTAGCTCTGATATAGGCACTCGTCTGGAATGCATTCAAGTATTTATCCAGCGGCTTATTGTTGAACAAGTATTTATTGCATAGCTATCATATTTCAGTACTTATGTATGAAATATGGAAGTCATATGTCTTACCTTCAAGATTCTAGAAGCCAACAGGAGAAACCAGTGTACACACAAAAAGGCCATGTGGAGCTGAGATGAAGAACTCAGGCCCAGAGGAACTCAGTGAACTCAGCTCTACCAATTTCTTAGCAGCATGAACCTAGAGCTATTTACAACCTCCATTCCACATCTCTAACATCTGGATAATAGTGGTGTGTATCTATATCCAACTAAAGGAAATCTTCCCTGTAAAGCCATTTAGCCAAGTACCAGATATACACTAAGCAGGCCAGGAATGTGAAGCAGCCCTGAATGTGGCTCAGTGGTAACAGGGCAAGGAAGGATCCATGCGGCTCTGGGCAGAGGCAGTACTGTTTGAAGCCTTTATGAACATAACTCAGTCTGTGCTTAAGACGGTTGGGAACCCCTGCTACTTAAGGTCTCAGTCTACCATGTCAGGCTAGCTCCCTTTTACAGCGGGGCTTCCTCTTCCTGCCCTATTTATGGAGCCTGACCCCTACCCTCTACCTGAGGAATGTCATGGAATCCTTGGTGAAATTACAGATTCAACTCCCTAGAATGCCTCTCCATGAAAATGAAGTATCCCCAGAACCTGGGTTCCCACTTTTCAAGGTTTATATAGTCCTTGTTCACTCCAAAATAAAGAACACAGCTGTTTCGTTGACTGTTGTCTAAGAGAACTATTTTCTAAAAGAGCTATAACACTGTAAGAGCTGCAACACTGAAATCTTCAGAGACACCTCCACCCCACTCTACCCCGACTCTGAACCTTGCTTCATTCTTTCCCTAACTGGTATGCATTGTGCCAGACACCCCACAGGAAGATGAAGACTGTTGAACTTGCTTGGCTTCATCCTTCTGGAGTTGGTGTACAGCAGTGCCTGGACATCCCAAGGGAAGAGGCAAAAACCAGAACCATACAAGACAACTAGCCACATAAAGTAGGGGCTGTATCATGAGTCACTCTAAAGCCATAGCACATTCAAGTCAGGAAAGACACCAACACCTGAAATAGGAAAGGATTGTAATCAGCCTTAGAATATGATCAATAATAACACTGGTTTGTCCCAGCTATCTTTGGGTCCTAATGGCACATGTCTGTGCAGAAAGGATTCCATTTCAGAGTTCCTGTCAAATCTAATAACAAAGAGCGAAGCATGCAAATTCCCTGGAGATGCTACAGAAGGCAGTACTCTCCGAGGAGCGTGTCAGCAGTCCCATGAAGGCCACCACAAGAGCAATTAGAACCTTGCAGTTGAACTTTGTTCTTTCATGGCTCCTAACCACCCTCCTCACCCCAATCTGAGTCGATACACATAAAAATAAACATATCTTCCATTTACAGAACCTGGGCACAGTTGATTAAAGGTGGTCCAGAGAATAGTAAGGGAATTAGATAAGGAAGGAAATGTCAAGAAAATCCCACAGGCAGAAATGACAAAGGTCCCCTGCTATAAAGACACGTGACCTGGAATGGAAGGCGGAAGGGCACTAGGGAGAAAAGGAGTGCTGTGGAGGCCAGTGCCAGTTGTCAACTCAACGTCTGCAAAGGCACCAGAGCCCAAGCGTTTTCCCGAGTGGATTATCTCAAGTGGGAAGAACAGCCCTGAATCTGGGCCACACCTTCTGGTGGCCGCCCACATAAATGGACATGGGACAAGGAAGCTTTCCGTTTTTCCCTGCTTGTCCTCACGTCGCCTGCCAGGTTCATTCTTCCTGTTTCCAAGCCACTCCTTCACCAAGATTAGAACCTATTTCTTAGGGATTCCAATGTAGACTGAATGGGCGGAGCTCTGACATCCCTCCTTGACATCACACTGTGGCCTGGAAGGAGTGTGCACTGGATGGGTCATGGTAGGTGTTCTGGGAATCAGAAGAGTATTCATTTGTTCCCTGATGCAGGACTACACACCCAGTGACCTGTGGTGACTATGGCTCACATCCATGACATGGCTTTGGTCACCTGTCACCTTCTGTTCTCTTATCTGAGCTCTGTCCTTTGTGTAGACACACCTAACCACTGCCCACTTTTCCCACTGTACCTGGCTTTTCAAGACCCATTTACTCACATTACCTCTTCTTAAGCTTCTTTTTCCCCTCTGGTAATTTTCATTTCACCCAGTGAAATGTTTTGCGTGTGTGAGGGTGGGTGGGTCGGGGGGGGGGGCATGTTGCTCCTGGATTGGGTAGAAATGGACAAGAGGAGTCTCCAATTGATCTTCCCTTTATTTACTAAGGAAAGGGCTTTTTTGCCGAGCCCAGAGCTCACTGATTCTGGCTAGTCCAGCAAGCCAGCTTGTCCAGGGAGTCTCCTGTTTCCATGTACCAAATGCTGGCATGAAAGGTGGGTCACCCTCCCACCACAAGCTGTTATGCGGTGCTGGGATTTGAATTCCAGTTCTCATACTTTCAACAAACATTTCATCGATGAATCCATCTTCCCAGTCCTGCAGTGAAATGTTAACACTGCAAACATTTCAAGCATTTATTTGCATAGTATGACCCTTTAGAAGGCCATCATGATATCTAAGCTTTGTTTGCTCTGCAGAGACCATATTGATCTGTTCTCAGACATCACCCATATTAAGAATGCACATGTCTAAGTCCCTTACTGCTGATATGAACCAGCCCATTTCCCATTTCTCAAGCATAAACTTTGCTAGCTAGACACCATCTTCTGTGTTAACATGAAATCCGTAAAGCTCATGTTTTACTTATTCATAAAATGACACTTTAGGGTTCTACTAAATTTCAGAGATATAGGAGAATTGCTTTAAAAAATACTGTCTCTGAGCATGTGCTTTTGTGTGTATCTTACATACAACCCCACTAAATCCTCACATGATTCTGTATGACAATTTCTTTGCTCTTCAGGTCAGAAGACTGGAGTTCATATGTCTCAGTATTTGACCCAATATTGTCCCTATTGGTTAATGTCAGAGCCCAGAATGAACGTAACCTTGTCAGACACTTGATCAGGCTTGGTGTCAGTCACTCATCATTGCTGCGACCAAATATTATTTGGTCCACGGTTCTTTTATTCATTGCCGTGGTGAAACAGAACATCATGGAAGCAGGATGGTATGGCCTAGCAATGTTGTTTGCCTCAGGATGCTATTGACGCAGCAATGCTGTTTGTCTCTTGACTGACAGGAAGCAGGGAGAGACAAAATAAGAGAAAGGCTCTGTAGGCATGGATATTCCCTTCAATACAGCTACCCACCCCCCTGCCCAGTGATGCACTTATTCCAATCAGGCCCCATGTCCTAGTTTTCACCATCTCTCAATCACACCATCAAATTATGAAGTCATCAGTGGATTCGTCTATTGATTAGTCAAAATCTTTCTGATCAAACATTTCCCCAAAGGCTGACTAGACTGATGACCAAGTCATCAGGACAAGAGACTTTGAGGTCATATATATCCAAAGCACAGCAGGCCTCATGCAGATCTGTATACTGGCAGAGCCAACGGGAGACAATGCCTTCCTCCTCCCACCTCACTGAGGTTTGCAGAGACTCTTAGCCATAGTTGTCAACCTTCCCAATGCTATGACCTTTAAGACACTCCCTCATGTAGTGATGACCCTCAACCATACAGTCATCTTCATTTCTACTTCATAACTGCAATTTTGCTACAGTTATGAATCCTAATATAAATATTTTCAGAGATAGAGGTTTGCTAAAAGAGGGTTCCAAGCCACAGGTTGAGAACTGCATGCTTAGCAGCTTAAAGCAGAGCCCACTTACAAATGAGTACTAAAAAAGAGATTTGCATATGAACTCATCTGCATTTCCTTGTGTTTTATCTTCCCTGTGCTAAGGTAGCATGAAATATGGAGATTGGTAGACATGAAATTTATTCTGCAACCAGAGTAGCTATGCACTAGTCAGTCAGAATAGACCAAGCAATGAGCTGGAAGCAGAGTCCTGGTGGCAACTAGCTGGCCCAGGTGTCCTCCTGCTGGGTGTTCTGAAAGCATGGCTGAGGTTGTAGGTCACAGGCAGGACTCAAAGCAGCAGCTAGTCACCTACAAGTGCGGGTATGCATTTGTTTCTATAGCAACGTGGGGTATTTCATGTAGACCATGAGATGCAGAGGTGTTGCTCCAGAGAGGGAAGACAAGACCCAGAAGGATGAAGGGAAATCCTGAAGCTCCCAGTCCAACCAACACTGGTCTAGAGGGCCAGGAAGAAACAGACGACAGGTAAGAAAATGAGGACAGAAGTCAGAATATTCATTTCCATTGCTCCCACTTTCCCCACCTCACTAGAGAAGAGAATACCTGGGAAGATCTAAAACTAGAAGATGGAAAGTGATTGTCTTTGCTTTCCCTGTCTTAGCTTTGGGTACTTTCAAGGTGGCACAAGGGCAATGGTTAGGGGAGTGGTGAACAGAAGTGTTTAATCCTCTTTGAGAAAGTGCTACTGCCTCCCTGAGGCACACTGGTGGCCCAGGTGACCTAAAGCCAATGGATAAGCAGAGACAATGAAGCCAAATGAGGGCAGAGACTCCTAAGACAAAGGATACATATGTACAGCCCTGGCTTGAGGATGGAGTACTTTGTGGGAATAAGCAAGAGAAGATCAACCTAATAAGGAAGCAAAGGCTGTTTCGTTAGTGCTCAGTGTATGCAGAGATTCAGTCAGCACCACTTGGGTTTTGTCACAGACTCTAAGGCAAGAAAAGAGCCAAGAATCCTCTGCGGTGGGAAAGCGGGAGGCCCCATGCATTCTCTGAATAGAGGCAGCTGCCCTGGGAAGCTGGCAGTGGGCCAACTAGAAGAAGGGCAATGGTGATGGTTTGTTAGTGTTAATTATCAACTTAACAAGAACTAGAATCACCTAGAAGATGAGCCTTTGAACATGTATGTGATGATTATCTTGATTATAAGCGGTATAGAAGACCCATTTAATTATGAGTGGGATCGTTCTTTGAGCAGGGGCTCCTGGACTATATGGAATGGAGACAGTGAGCTGAGCGCTTAGCATGTGTGTATTCACTGCTCTTTGTTTCTTGGACATGGGGCAACGCCACCAAGTACCCAAGCTCCCGTGACTTCCCTTCTCCGAGTGTACTTGAACTGCGATAAAGTCTAAACCCTTTGGTCTTTTATCATGATGACAGGAAAAGAAACCAAGACAGCATCTCTCATGTGGTGGGTCAGGGAGCAAAGCTGGCTTTCTCTGATTGATACCAAATCAGAAGTGAGTACAAACCTAGGCCAGCTGTCAGTTTCAAGTCAAGTCCAGCCCACTGGGACTGACTGTTCCCAAGTTATGGTTTAGCTTCCAAAGTTGTTTGGGATGTAGAAATGTGGCAGTCAGCATGCTGCCCTCTGTGTCTGGTTACTGTGAATTCCTAGGGTTTCCTGTGCAATATGCTGTGGGCTGTGGGCCTGTGCTCTGCTCTTAGATGTGGCAACCCCAAAAAAACCACACAGGAGCAAATCACATGGCCACAAGTTTGGATGTCAATCGACCCAGCCTCTTGCCCCAGCAGAGATGATGAGAATCCAGTGAATCTGTACAGATCAGGAAGCAACCTCTTCAGCCAACACTGACATAGAGTGGGAGAACGCCCTTCCAGAATGGGAAGCAGCAAGAGCTGGAGAAGCTGCCAGGGAGATGACATGTGAGCAGTCACCTCTGCATGCCACCCCTTCATGGATCCTGCTCCATGTTTGCTTCATTAGCTCAAAGGAAAGATTTAATTCAAATTGAGATACATACTGCCTTTCCCGTTTTTCTTTACATAATACCACATATTTTTTGATGGTTTGCTTAATACAAAGGAGGTGGTCTTGTGTAATGTCATGGCCCTTGCAGAGTTCCTGAAACCACAAAATACAAGATGCCATCAGACTTTAACATGATAAATTTGCCTGATCCAGTGAAATTCCCAATATCCAGTAGTTTTTGTTTTACAAAACAACAGTATGATGAGTTCTACCAAAATAAAGCAAAACAATCAAAAAAATCCCAAACTAACTTTACTTCTAAGAACCATCTGAATAACTGGAATTACTTTAAGAAAAATAAAATAAAAGGCCATTTTTACATTCTCTTTTCCACTTAGAAAAGCTGCCGGTGTGCTTTGGCACACCCGTATCTGAGCACTTACACAAACATACATGTATGAGCACACACACTTGCACAGGCACACACACCATACACATACATGAGCACACACAACAGATATCCACACATAGGGGCTCACACACTCCACATACACATGAACACAAGCACACACCTAAGTGAGCACATATAACATACATCAACATGTGTGAGTACATACAATACAGATATGAGCATGCATAGCAATATGCATACATGAGCACACACCCCATGAGAATATATGGATACATACATACATACATACATACATACATACATACATACATATACATACATACCTTCATAGTGACCAGTCCCTCCCATTATTTTTCTAAGTAGGGAATAAATATCTGAAGGGCATGTGATGCTGAACTGTGACACCACAATTGTACTTAACCATATCACCTTCTCTTTCTCTTGTTGACTCTTGAAGAGGAACATTTTTAGATCTCACAGAGATACATCTGAATTCTCCTTCAAGATGGAATGGCAATGAATTGAAATCAAATGTAGTTTCTTTTAGGGAGATTTGGCAGAGGCAGGCAAGAAGCCAGAGTATTAACCTGTAAGGGAGCAAAGGAGGCAAGATCAGGTGAATGCAAGGAGTTGCATGGTTTCCTTGACTGTCAGTAAAAGGAGGCCATCTTAGTTCCCCGAGAGCAAAAGCATTGGTCGTCAATTTTTGTAACCTGGTTCAAATCTTTTCAGCGACTGTCAGTTTTGAAGCCTCATGAAATGACACGTCTGGCAGAAGACACTCCTATTTTCTGCTCTAAACCCTTGTTCCCAAATACTGCTGCACCGTGAAGCTGAAATACAGCCCACAGCAATTGGTAACACAAGGAATTGTGGGGCTCCCTGAAGCATTTGCCTTTGACTAATGAATTAAGTACCACAAGCCTCTAATGTAGGTCATTCAAGTTACTTTTCTTTACTTTTCCCAGAGTGAAGCCAATCATGTCTAGAAAAGCTAAAGGTTGGGCGATCTTGTGAGTGAAGTTGTTAAAGTCTAGACAGAGCCATCTGCCAGGTATATCCATCTTTGAGGGTAGAGATATAAAATTCTATTGGCATAACCATAAAGTTTTGATTTTTTTTTCGACCCAAATTACCTCAGGCACTCCTCTGGTATTTAGTCAAAGACAGACTTAAGATCTGTCTTGTGCTGTCAGATTTCTACTCTTTCTTCTACTGTCAACCCAGTGACAGAAGAAACCATATGCTTCACTGTGAATGACCATTTCAATGCCAGTCATAAAGACATATCTGTGGAGAAGTCGGGGGACGACATTCAACTACACAACAAAGAGCTACAGGAGGCCCAAGAGCTGAGGAAGGGGTCAGTACCCTAGCCACAAGGTACTGCTTTGAATCCTAGATTCAAGCTCTTTGTTTGCCTTCTTCCCCAGCTCTCAGATCCTTGAGATTCAGTGTTTGGCTGCCTGGAGTAAGCCAAGGGTGAGGTGTTTCTGACTTAACCTGGGATATCTTTGGTTTTAAATTTCTTTGGTCTTATGGAAACACTGAAGCAACATTATTGGAGAACTCCTAGGAAGCTAGCTTGCCAAGAAGCCAGGGTACAGTCTGTTTTATAGCACACAGCAGGCATTGCAAGCGGGAGAGATGCCAAATGGCCAGAGCCCGAGGACTTCATTTTGAGAACCCAAGAGACTGCCACACTGCTTATCTGTGCACATCTACATGATGTCTATGTAAGCAACTCTCTCCCATTGGTCCATCAGAATTCATTTTCTGTCTCTGTTTGTTCTGTTTCAGTTTGAATAAAAACTTAACCTCAGAAATCAGGGGGAAAAAAAAAGCTTGCCCTAAAAACATGGCGGCCTCTCTTCCTTCTGCTTCCAGCATTCATGTTTTTTTCTCCTGCCTACCACTCTGCTTGCCAGATAACCCGTTATGGGAGTGAAAATTGAGCATGGACAAATAAATCATCCTGAAAGCTGGGGCTTCCCAAGGGTAACATCAGAGATTATCAGTCAAGCAGAAATGGTAGCATTCATTTTTCACATCGTTGTGAGGCCCTTTGTTGGAACAATTTTTTTTCTTTCTTTCTTTTTATTTTTTCAAAAAGGGCACAATGCCCTACATTATAGGAGACATTTTATACAAATAACAGTTAGCCTGCGTGAAAGTGCTCTGTATTAGGACCCGTAGTTCACACAAACATCCCTTACAGGAAGGCTTGTATCTTCAGTGCACACCACCTCGAAAGGTCCTTGGAGCATTAGTAGATCAACCCCCTAGCTCTCCCACCTCCGGGGGCATAACTAGCTAAGATCTCTGTGATAGCCTGGCTCAGAGGAGACTCTGTTCATTAGCAGGGGGAGGAACCCTTCTGTCTGAGTTCCTGAGCCTGAAGAGAGTACCAGATCCCAGGTCAATCTGACACTGTGAACCAAGACTCCACAGCAGAAGCACCATACTATTTTCTAGTCATCTCTTTCTCGGTATCATCTGGTGTATTTTCTTTGGTATTCTTTTTACTTTTTTTTTCTTATTTATTTATTTATTTATTTATTTCCTTTTTTTTCTTTCATCCATGTCCTTAGTCCTTACTGATTTTTTTGCCTCCTTGATGCACTTTTGGTGAAGAGATGTTGAAGACTTTCACTACGCTAGTATATCAAGCTGGTTCTTCTCACAGTTCTGTCAATTTTGTCCCATTGTTTTGACACTGACAAATGTTAATGACTGTTATCGTTTACAGGAGAATCCAGCCCATGACTATTATTATCCATTATTATGTAATGATACTTTTTATCCACAGTGACTATCTTAGTTGGGGTTTCATTGCTATGAAGGGACACCATGACCAAGGCAATTCTTATAAGAGGAAACATTTCAGTGGGACTGGCTTATAGTTTCAGAGATTCAGTCCATGATCATCATGGCAGGAAGCATAGTGACCTGCAGGCAGACACTGTGCTGGAGAAGGAGCTAAGAGTTCTATATCTTGAGTGGAAGGCAGTCAGACAGAGAATGTCATCTGAAGGCAGCCAAGAGACTCTATTCCATACTGAGTGGAGCTTGAACATTGGAGACCTCAAAGACCATCCTTACAGTGACACACTTCTTCCAACAAGGCTGTACCTTTTAATACTTTAAACATTGTACCTTCTAAGCATTCAAACACTTGACTCTATGGGGGCCGTACCTATTCACACCACCACAGTGACTTGCCTTGTTTTAAAGTTTGTACTCTCTAAACTTAATATAGCTCCTTTTTTTTTCTTGCCAACAATAGGTTGGCATATTGCTATATATGTTTCACTCTTTCCACATATGTCTTTTTGTTTTCTTTTTATGTGAATATATATGCATGAATGTTTATATGTGTGCTGACACACACGTGTCTTTAGGTGCCCCCTTACATGAACAAGCATTTGGAAGCCTGAGGTTGATCTGGGAAGTCCTTGTCCATTACTCTCCATTTATTTATTTATTTATTTATTTATTTATTTATCTACCTATTTATTTATTAGGCAGGGTCTTTCAGTTAAACCCAGAGCTTGCAGATAGAGCTATCTCCACTTGCCAGCTTTTTCTCCCAAGGCTGGAATTATAGGCAAACAGCCATGTCCAGCCCGTGTTATATAGGTTTTAAGGACCTGAATTCTGCTCTTTTGGCTTATATAGAAAGCATGTTAACTGTCCCCTTTCCACTGGAGAGAAGCAACTGGATAGAGTCAGCATCTATGCCTATTCTATCTAACATTCGTAGAACATTTATCCCTCTTAGCTCCTAAACTGCATTTCCCAAGACAATATTTGGGGCCATAAAATGTATTTCAGAAATTTTGAGTCAATAGAAAGCATTTAGAATATATTTGAGGCAGACAAGTTTACACATCACATTCCTAAGATAATTCCTAGAAGAAATGTAAAAACAACTTCCAAAATATATTGGACTAATGAAAATATAGCTTACCAAGTATGTGACATATGGGGAAACCATCTTAGAAACCCACAGTAGCAGGTACATATTCAAGAAAAGGAGATGCAAAGTCAATCACTTGGGCTGTCCCCTCAGGAAACTTGAAAAGAAAGAGCAAAATAAATCCAAAGTGGCAGGAGAAAAGAAATAAAAATAGAATAGCAACCGGTGAGTGAAAAATTTAAAGAATCAATAGAGAAAAATCAATGGAACAAAACCATGATTACATTTTTTAAATGGGCCATAAACCTTAGCAGGTACGTCTCTAAAGAAGAGAAACAGCCACCATGTGGATGCTGGGATTTGAACTTATCACCTTCGGAAGAGCAGTCGGGTGCTCTTACCCGCTGAGCCATCTCACCATGAAAAAGACTGAAAGATGCCCCTCACCACAAACCACCAGGGAATGCGCATCAACAATGAGGTACATCTCGAGACTATTTAAATAAACAGAGTCCCCAAACAGGGACCACACCTAATCCTGGCAACGGAGTGGAGCCCTCATTTTCTATTGGACAGAATGAGAAGTCTGCTGCCCTTTCAGAAGCCAGTGTGATACTCTTACTATGTAATCAAGTCAGTCTTTGGCATTGACTCAAGGATGTTGAAAACCTACATCTACCCAAGAACTTGCACACCAATGTTATGACAGCTTTATTTATAATTTCAAAACTCTGAAGCAACCGCCATGACTTTCGGTAAATGGATGGGTAAAGAAACTGTAGTTCATCCAGAAAATTAAGAACTAAAAGTAATGATCTATCAAGCTAGGAAAAGATACAGAAGATAATTAAATGTCTACTACCAAGTGAGTCTGGAGAGACCATCTGCTGTATGACTCAACTGCATGGCATTCCGGAATAGGTAAAGCTATGACGACAGTAAAATGATTCACAGTTGCCAAGCGGAGCACAGCAGATTTTAAGACAGTGAAATACTGTGAAGAGCGCCCTTGTTCATTCATTTGAACCTGAAGAATGTCTAACTCCAGGTCTGAGCCAAGATGTCAGCTGTGGGCTTCAGGTGATACTGCTACATCAACAAAGCTTTGTCATCCACACACATGCTCACTGTGGTGGGAGCTGATGATGATAATGTCAAGGCTGCATGTAGACAAGAATAAAGGGTGACTGAGAGACCTCTGTATCTTTCAATTTTTCTATGAACTTACTAATACTCCCATGAATCCAACTAAGTCTTATAAAGAAAAAACAAAACCTTCAATTTTCAAATGAAAATGGAATCATTTCATTTGGCCAGTAATCATCATCCTTATGTTTATATTTTTTAGATGCTTGGTAGTACGCACATAAATTTTGGACTTTAGAATGTTTTGTTGTTGTTGTTTTTGAGATGGGGTGTTTCTGTGCAGCCCTGACTGTCTTGGCACTCACTCTGTAGACCAGGCACTGGGCACTGGGCTTAAAGGCATGCGCTGCCACCACCACCACCACTACCACCAACACCACCACCACCCCACCACTAGGGGTGGACACTACTAGTCATCCAGCTGTACTGTAGCTAATTTTAAAGGTTAAGATCAATTGTAAATTGAAAGTGTTTGCATGTTGTTTGACATTCATTGCAGTCACGTTGTGTGGTCTGCATCATCTTTCTTTGGAACTTAGTTCTTTCTTTGGGACTTAGTTCACTGCCTGTTGCCGAAGCCACCTACATTAAGCACAAAATGCCTTTCCCCTACCCCCACCTCCCACTCCTGGAAACCACCTCTGACTTCCGACACTCTGGAAATGTCCCGATATATGTGCTTCAGAGTGGGTGAAATTATACAGCAGTTGTGTCAGCCCTGTTGAGCTTTGTGTAGTGTTACTAAGAGTTAACAATGCTGTAGCATGTGCCAGAATTTCCCTCCATCTGCTTCTTCTTCTTGACCATTGTAAATGGGGTACCTCTGAACATAAGCGCACTTCTGCTCACCAGGTTCCACAATGTCTCAAAGCATTACCACCAGCTGAGCACCAGGTATCAAACACACAGCCTGGCATTTTATATTTGAACCATAACATTCTGGCCCCGGCCTCCACAGGCTCGGGCCATCTCATAATTCAAAACACACTCAGTCCAACCTCAACAATCTCAAGAGTCTTGAACCTCGAGGCATGTTTACCTGTGAGACATCATACAGCCAAAGCACTAGTCACATACTTCCAAACTGCAGCGGGACAGAGCAAACAACCCATTCCTAAAGAAAAAAACAAGAGGGTCACAAATAAAGATAGACACCAAAGCAAGGCCAAACCCCTCCATCAAAGCCATAGCAAATCCTGACGCTCCAGATCCAGCTTCCAAGACTGAGTTCCCATCAGAACGGCCCACTAAGCTCTGTGTACAGCATTTTAGGTCTTTTTCTAGCCCCAAGCTCCAACTTCAACTATTTAACTCCTAAAAAACAATTTTGAGAGTCTGAGAATCATATTAATGAGTTCATCACAGTGATGACCCTACTTCTTGCTACCAATTTTCTGTATTAGACACTTTTCATGTCGCTGTAACAAAATGCCTGACAGAGTAACTTAAGACGTAAAAAAGTGTATCTTCTCACAGTTTCAGAGCCTATAAGTCAGTATCTTGGGGGACGGTATGGAAGAATGATTTACTCTGTGGAAGTAAGAGCTTGTGGCACAGTGCGTCCATGCTGTGGTAGAGCCTACAGTTCCTTCATTTCCTCTAGTATGTATTCAGAGACAGAACAGCAGGCTTATCTTGTAATTCTACGTTGGATTTTTTGAGACGCCATACTGGCTACACATTTTTACATTCTTACTAATAACACAAAGGGATTCCAATTGCTCCCATACCCCTGACGATACTTATTATTTTCTATTTTTATTTTTTAATAGTAGCTATCTTAATGAGTATCAGATGTATTTCATATAGGTTTTGCTTTGTGCTTACTTTGCATTTGCAATATCAACTTTTTCATTTTTCCCCCTTTGGAGAAATGTCAACTCAAGACCTTTGCCCATATCTTAACTGGGTTATTTTCTGAGATGTTGAGCTTTGGTTATCTCATTTACTTTTGGTAAAATTAAATATCAAACCCTCTAACCAAAATAGGAAAAGGTAGTTCTGTTCTTGTTTGGTTCTGTACTTGTGTGGTAGGGATGGAATTACCACTAAGATCTTTCCAAAGGCTTCCTATCCCAACAGTCCTACCCTTCCCTGTCTATTCCTTACTCCCACCAAACGAAACCCTGCAGGCCATCACCATAGAAGCCTTTGGTCTCCTGGAACTGAGAAGGATTAAAAACTAGTAGATTAGAGGACCCCCACAGATTAGAGGATCCCCCACATTGTCTTCTGGCTAATAGACAAAGCTCACATGAACATGCACTTAACCTGTATAAGAGAAGACATATTTCAAGTGTAAGGAACTTTCATCTGTCTACAGAAAAACATACCATGATGTCATCCTTCCTTCTCCAGAGCATGAACACTCCCTGATTTAACATGGAAGTTCAGAATTCTTCTAAAACATTGTAAAGACTTTTTAAATACATGTAACCAATCATTGTAGTGAATCACAATACTCAAATTATTCCCTTTGCTATATAACATTGGGATAAGTCTATTGGTAAAATACTAATAGAGCTGTTCCTGTATGGAACATGCTAATTGGAACACTTTCTGTTGTTTATTCTTTCTTTTTTGTGTTTAGAAACTTCACAGTACTGTGATCTTGTTCTCACATACACACCTATGAAGAGGTGCTATCTAGTTTTCCATTTCCAAACTCTAGGCTGGCCTTGCAGTTTGCTTTGATCTGGACAGTGGGGTAGCAATGGTAACAGCAGAGCTGTGAGCCTCAGATGCACTGTTGCTCTCATGCTTGAAATCCTGTTCAGCCACAATGAAAACCAAGCCTGGGCTAGCTGGCTGCCAACGAGGAGCACATGTTTCCATTATCTCATGGCCCAGCTGACAGTCAGCCAACAGTCGTACCTGCCTTTGAAGCCATTCCAGGCATCCATTCCACAGCCATCCCTTCCCTCATGATGACAGAGACATGAGCCAGCATAATGCACTTTCAAAGAACTACCCAGTAGACTATGCAGTCATGAAGAAGTAGTTATTGCTTTAGGTTGCTGATATTTGGGGCGGTGTGTTACGTAGTGATGCTTAAAACAAAATGAAGTAGCAAATAAAAGATGGTAGTTCAAGGACCAATTGGACCTTGCACAAAAGAAATCCTTCTTTTCAATGCCTTATTCTTAAACAAGTACTTGATGTCATTATCAAAAAGTCAACACTATAGTGTGAGTTAAGAATATTTGCATAAACCACAAAAGAGCCCAGAAAGAATGTCTCCTTTCATAATACCCAAAGATGAACATAAACAAGTGTTCGTATTCAAGAAAGAAATATTTCCTTTAGGGCTTTGATCTCCTGACCCACGTGCCACACTTGTGGATAACATCCGTAAGCTCGATGTGTGGTATTTCAAGGAAACATGAGAAATTGTTTCAGTAGCAAATACATGTTTCTATTTGCCTTTAAGTTAGACCTATGTACAAAAAACAAAGAGAACTAGCTTTATATGTAAAACTGTTTCCTAGTCAGAGTGCAGAGGGCTTCAGTTGATGGAAATTATCATCCCCCCGAAAGTGTTAACTACGCAAAGATGAGCAAAGATGGTTCCCTTTGCAGAGCAACAAGGCTTAGCCACTTCTATGTAGTCTCAGATGAGCCATTACGAGGGCTCATTACAGCCAACAATTCCTTGTGTCTGATAGCTGCCATAGTTCAGTTTTGACTCTAATTTTCCCAAAGGCTAAGTAGCTTTTCTTCTGAGAAATTTAAATAAGAAGGATCATGAGACTAAGTTATGCAAATATATGCAACATAAATCAGACTGTTTCTGCCAGATATCACAGTCTCTGGGGAGATTTAGTACTTTCTCATTCTGCAAAAATTCCTCAGTGCGATGATGACAGTGTACCCTGGCCACCATTTGGGCTTTGTGACTGTAATTTGTTATTTATCTTTAAAAATAAACAGAGAACATTCATTCTGACCTTCAAGTTTACCAAGTGAAGGGCAAGCAGAATTTCAGTGGTGGCTGTCAGTTAGCCAAGACTGTCAAAAGCTAGGATTCCCATAGCTGAGACATGAGAGACATAAGAGACTGTGAGAGGGGTCATGTCAGCATGTATCATAGAGATGAGGCAGCATGGGAACTTTGGGGAGTGTCGGGGGTGGGGGGAGTTGTGTCGACTCAATAGACTCAGTTCCAGGAGAATAAATTGCCAAAGACAAGTGAAAATTACTTTAGGCATGAATGCAGGAGCTGTGTGTACACTGGACATGTACACACTCAATTTAGGTAGAAGGGGAAAGAGATTTAATGGTAGTTAAGGGGAATGAGGGAACAGGAACAGATAGATGTTTAGGGGTGAGTGAGGGGCTGTGACTAACCAGAGCAGCAAGTGGGGACAGAAGATTGAAGCCACTAGAGAGAACACAGCAGAAGAGATGGGATTAAGAATGTGGCTATGATATAGCAGGCTTGGAAGGCACAGCTTTGGATGTTAAATACATAACGTTATCTCTTTGGCTATATTGAAAACTAATTTAGCTTTTCAGATTCCTTTCAACTGCTTATCTCTTTTCCTTGTGGTTTTAAGTAGGATCAAGTTGGGATTAAAACTTGGACAATTGAATATTACAAATCATTCTCTCTCTTTTTTCTTCCCAGAACGGCCTAGGTTTTCTAGAATTCCATCTATTGCAAGGGCATCCTGGCTGCTGTGTCAGCGTAGCTAGACCTTGAGCATCAGCCCCCTTTGGTATATCTGTTGCTGACCGTGATCTTACCATGGTTACCGCTTCCACTTCTTCCTCTCCCTCTTCCTCTTCTTCTCCTCTCCCTCCTCCTCCTTCTCTTCTCTCTCTGTAGGTACACCCTTTCTCTCTTTCTCTTCTCCCCCCACCCTCAAACTTCACTCAATTTTGGGGGCCAGTGACCTTGCCTAAGAACAGCTTCCCAATAAACTCACCTGTAATATAACCTAAAAATAAAAGAGGAAAACAGATGAAAATTTTCCAAACATAAAGAATTCCTGAATTTTAACTCTACATTGATAGAAGAGGTGTGTTGAAGTCTTACCCACTCAATTCCCTATCCAATGAGAAGAAAATTACCAATTTGTCCAGCATATCTAGACTGCAGATGCTACCCATCATTTAGTAACTGTCTCGGATGTCAGACTGAGGATTGCAGCATCACAGTACTCATATCTAGATCATCCCATTTTATACAGTAACCTCAAGGATAAGAATAGCGATGCTGGTGGTTCTGATTCAGTCTGCCTTATATAACCCTAAACAACAGAGGCCTGACTCAAAGAAGGTGGAAGACATCCCCACCCCACAATGTTCCAGAACCTATTTCACTGATCACTTCTTACACTGATGGAGGACTTTGTTAAGAAGAAATAACTGTGCCTTCAATGACTGAGACTTGATGTATCTAACTTATAACCAGGCAGTGGTGGGATGGTAAATCCTTCCATTTATGAGAGGTAGCTGAATATGTGGTCATCATAAGTACAGCCTAGGACACAGTAAGATCCTCTAGTACGTGGTCTGATTCTTACACACAGATTTCTGAGCTTTATCCTCAGCTGTCACTAGTGATGAAAACTTCTTGAAATATCACTGAGATCACTTAAATTTCCAAAATGGATACATCAGGCACCACACAGAAGGGACCAGAGGAATGTGGCCAAGCAGAAGTACACATGTGACTCCTGCATCTCCTTTCTGAGAAGCCCATGTCTGTTGGCTAAAATTATCCTCATTCCTTAAACCAGTTTAAGGGATTCCTGGAATGTCAGAGTTAATTGATTCCTGGATCAATTCCGCTTTAGCTTCCTCAAAGACAATACAAGATTATGTTACACTGTTTGCTCCAGCCTGGAGTTGTTCCTAGGTAAAAATATAAAAAGCTATCAGCGTGAAAGAAAGTGGAAGCACTTGCAGAAAGCTTCGTTTTTGTTGTAACATGAAACTCCTGTGTGTGCAGTCTGCTATCTCTGTCCGCACTTTGTTATGGCGGTATGTGCATGGAAGCATACCAAAGTGACGTCCAACTTAATTAGCGAGGCTTGTTGCTTGTAGGAGACTCTGGATTAAGAATGAGGCGCCTGAATCAGACCCATGCTTCTCTCCCTGAGCATGGTCACAACCTCTAGACTAACTGGCAACTCTGCACGAATCTCAACTCTGCGTCAGACCGGGTGGTATACTGCTTCCTCGTTGTTTATCACACCAGCCTTCATTCTGAGGCACATTCTAAACTGCACTTTTCTATTTTTTATCTGCACAAGCATGTTGCTGCAAACTTTCCCCATGCTTCCATAAACTCATGGATTTCCAGTTCTGTTCAGTTGTACCTTGTTTTAGAAGGCAAAAAAATAAAATAAAATAAAATAAAATAAAATAAAACAAAATATCTTCATTGGGTCATATATTTTCCCTCCAATAAGTGTTCCTAAACAAGTATCTTAAAGATCCAAAACGTCCTTGCAGCAATGTAATATTGCTTGAAAAGGACTAAAACAATTATTCGAAGGAGTTAAGTGAGTGTAAAGGAGCTTACAAAGAGGTCAAATAGTTGCAGCAGATACTGGACCAGGAGATGGCTCAGTTGGTAAAGGCCCTGCTGCCACTCCTGACGACATGGGTTCAATTCCCAGTACCCACACAGTGAATGACAGAGTCAACTCCACCAGTTGCCCTTTGACCTCCATATGTGCACGATTACATGTGCACACATCCCCTCAAGTGCACAATAAATAAAATATATTGGCAAATAATCACTATTATGTTAACCAAATTAAGAAGGGAAGTTAGACCCTTCATATAAACATGATATAGTCATTGAGAACACAGTACTGACACACACAGGAGCACATAGTAGTCATGTGTTAGATGAATGAATTACAACAATTTTTTTTCCTTAAGTAGAATTACAGAGGAAAAAATGGCAAAAAAAAGGAGTATTACAAAGAAACACTCTCTGTGTACTGGTGTCATTACCTCAAGATAATAAAGCTAAGTTTAATCTTGTCTACAATTTTAAAGTATTATTAGCATTTCCTTACAAGAAAAAGACACTTTATTTTAGGAAAGAGAAATATTCAGGAGTATGTTTTGGAGAGTTAAGAATACAGGGAAAATTTTACTAGATGATATAGGCTTAATTTTTTATGACTTTAAAATTTCAATTATATTTATTTACTTACTGTGTAGTCTGCCTCTCTCTCTCTCTCTCTCTCTCTCTCTCTCTCTCTCTCTCTTCATTTATGCTGAATCTCCCCATGCTTAGAACATGTAAGTATGCAAGAAGTAGCTCTGTGGAGACTCTCCACTAAAAACCCTGCAGCCGTGTTTTACTTGAAAATTACTCATATCCCTTGGCCATTTGCACCATGAAGTCAACAGGACGTGTTTGGTTGTCCCAGCATGCTCTGGGGATGTGCAGAAGTCAGCGTTAATTGGTCAGGGCTTTATGGAGAAAGGAAATGGAGCTGATGGAAAGTCCCTGAGAAAGCTGCCAGCACCTAGTCCTCCCAACTCCCCAGAGACCTTGCTCTTTTCCCTTTGGCTTTCAGTCCACGACAACTTCTACAGCATCACAGCCATACCCACACCAGGTACTTGCCTGTGCATTGCCGATTTTCATCAATGCCACAATTCCCAACAGCAAGAAATCATGCCGGGCGTGGTGGCACACGCCTTTAATCCCAGCACTCGGGAGGCAGAGGCAGACGGATTTCTGAGTTCGAGGCTAGCCTGGTCTACAAAGTGAGTTCCAGGACAGCCAAGGCTATACAGACAAACCCTGTCTCGAAAAACCAAAAAAAAAAAAAAAAAAAAAAAAAAAAAGAAATCATAAATTATCCCCAAGCCCTGTGACTCAACCCTAGTCCCCTGGGGCCATCATCTTTCCTCTCGGCTGCCTTCACTATACCACAGAGATGCTGTGTGGCTAGAGAGACTTTCACAATATTATATTATATATTACAGCTGCGATCATCTCAAGCGAATCCACTTGGGCCCACACTGGGAAGAGCAAAGAATAGACGCCAGAGGCCAGGCAAACTTGAGGCAGTGGCGGAGAAGAGGAAACACTGGGTAAGCAGTCAAGAAGCAGGTACTGGCCATTATGGGGCAGGATCGATCTGCAAGGTGCAAAGCCTTGGTCTCTCAGGAGGCTATATCTTGGAAATGGAATCCCAAGAGCAGAGCTCTTGAACCTTAAAAAGTAAAATAAAATAAAAAACAAAATAGGAGTGTGTTTCTCACCATGAACAGCAACAGGACTTTAGGACTCCTAACTGAAGAAGTGTAGACAGCCCATGAGGTTGAATTGCTCAGGACTGCTAGGATAAGGGTGGTCTGCCACCTCCTGATTACCAGAGCAGGGCCTAGACTTCCTGATTGCCAAATAGAGAAACCAAGAGAGCCTCTGCAACCCCGATGCTATGCAGGTAAACGGTAGATGCTGACACCAGTGCTCACTCTCCCTCCACCAATCACCGCCCATGAACACCAGTGTGGCAGGCCCTCTGCTAAGAGATACAGCCACGGCCCTCCATCATCGTCATATCTTTGTGTAATAAGGATACAAGACAGACTAAAAAGCGAGAGGGAAGAGTGGTATTGTAGAGGAAGCTGAACAGGCATATAGAAGCTTCCATCCTCCATAGCTGACAAAGGACAATAGACGGTTCTAGAGGAGCAGCTGCATAGACAGGTTCGGGAAAAAACGCTTTCTGGAATACTTGAGCAATGCCTTCCTACTCTGGGGGTTGGGGTGGGGGTTGGGGGGGAATCAGTGCAGAAACAGCCCTGGAAAGAACATTTCTAAGAAAGGGGGAACTACACCAAAGGAGCAGAGGTTTTGCCTCTAGCTATGCCAATCAAGTTGCATTCCTTCAAACACAGCTCTTTCGGGGCAAAATATCCAGCATGTCTTGAAGCAGCCCCTGCAAGGCATGAAGCTCGTTTCTATAGTAAATGAGAGAGAAAAGATGAAGCAGCAGACATCCCGGGAGAAAATCCATCGGATCAAGTTCCCGCGGCAAAAGGCATTCGTAGAGAGACAACTGAATGAACTAGTGAACTAGTAGCCGTGCAGAGAGATATAGGAGCAATGGGAGAGGGGAGTGGGGGGAGGGTGGGGTGGGTGGGTGGGGCTAGAGGCAGGGTGGTGGTGCTGAAGAGGAGCTCCCAGGCCTTGGGGTTGTCAGACAAGTATGTTAGCNAAGATGAAGCAGCAGACATCCCGGGAGAAAATCCATCGGAGACGGCTGCTGTAGGATCAAGTTCCCGCGGCAAAAGGCATTCGTAGAGAGACAACTGAATGAACTAGTGAACTAGTAGCCGTGCAGAGAGATATAGGAGCAATGGGAGAGGGGAGTGGGGGGAGGGTGGGGTGGGTGGGTGGGGCTAGAGGCAGGGTGGGGGTGCTGAAGAGGAGCTCCCAGGCCTTGGGGTTGTCAGACAAGTATGTTAGCTTTGACTTGGGGCTTCATGGCAATAGACAGAGAGTGGGGGATGGGGGTGAGGGAATGGAGGGGTGTGAGGGTGGGGTAGGGGGTGGGAATCACAGCAGCTCAATCTGAAACTTCACAAGCTGTGGCTGAGAATGCTGAAAGACCAGCTGAAGGGGGAAGTGGTTTTAAGATGCCTCAGTAGTAGGAGACAATGGCCGTGGTGGGCGCCAACTCTGTGGGACTGTAATCCTAGCAAAGAACGGGGGTCATTCCGTTGACTGTGTTGATCCACGGAGGAGTATTGCTAGACTGTGTGAGCTTGCTCCAATACCGAGGGTCACATTCCAGCGAATCACTTCTCTGTCTGGGTGTCAAAAATACAGCACTTCTCCCCCCACCCTCACCCCAACAAAGACTATACTAATTTAAATTCTACTTTTAAAAGTTTCAAAAATATCCGGGGAGCTTTTTTCATAAACTCTTTTGCCATTGATTTCTCTAGCAGCATTTGACATTTTAAGATAATAAGTTAATTAAAATATGTACTTTAGTTTTTGGACATTTATTTATTTATTTATTTATTTTTAGCCCATGCAATGTTAGAGCCCAAAAAGAACCTTTTGTATGTTCCCTCTATTTGTGCTCCATAACCGAACTGGGGATTTTATTTTAAATTTGCATAGACTTTTATTGGGTGAAGTTGAAATTTTTGTGTTTGGACTGGTCACTTGTCAAACTGTAAGCCTTGGTCTTATATCTTATATTGGGGTTTGAATTTTGACTTGAGTTTTACTTGGAAAAAAAAAATATTTATGCCATAGCAAGGTCTACAGATGCTAAGGTCTTATAGGTTCCAGAAGACATGTGTAAGCCTGAGAGTTACAGGAAAGGCTAATGCTTGACCTGAAATGTCAGGCTGAAAGCAAAGTCCCTGATCCCGTCCAAAGGGCATGAAGGGAAGAAAGGCAGGTCCAGGAACTCATTTAGGACTAATCTCTACCTTTAGTAACCATTGCTCAAGAAACAAGTGGGTGCTGTGGGTTAAATGGTGGCCCACATCTACTTGGGGCTTGGGACACTCAGTGAGGTGGGCGTGGAGGTTTGGACTGCACACCCCACACCGACACTGGGTGGGCATCGGACTGTGAGAAGCCATGAGATCCCACTCCGGGGTCAGGGATCACAGTCTGAGGTCCCTGGGGACTGTCGGAATTGTCTGGGGATGGGGGGTGGGGGTCCCCGGACCTGCACGGAGGCCGAGGATGGCAGGTTCTCTGACTCTTGGGCACCACAGACACTGCTGGATGCCTCTGAAGAGCTGAGAACAGAGTGGAGGACCACGGGGCTGCCTCTAGCCTGAGGCTGAAGGGGAAAGGGAGAGGAGAGGGCTCTGACTAGGTCCTGTGGGGAGGGGAGAGTTTTTGATATGTTTAGCAGGAGACTTAGCTTGATGAAGTCGATGGAGTGCAGAGAAACCTCCTTCAGGAGACTAGACATGGCTCTTTAGAGGAAGGCCTGCTCCATTATTCCCCATGAGAAGAGACAGTCCATGGTTTTAAGACATTTATTGTCATGGCAGAGAGTGGCCATGAGAAAACCATACCTCACTTTCTCAGGATGGTCCTGAAATTAAATACCTTTTTGCAGGGCTAAGTGTGTGGGAAGGAGAGCTTAATTGGCGGAGTCAATCAGGGCTTTATGTACCTCATTAAAACGGAGATCTGTCTTGAGGCTACGTGATATGTGGTCACATTTTCTACCTGTGGAGGGGTTTGGGGCATTGCCCTTATGTGACTCATGGCCACAGAATTATGGAGAGCTGAGGCCTTGTGTCAGGAGCCTAGTGTCTAGGAGTGTGGCAAAACCACCTACCATTCCTGCCAGGATCACTTGCTGGGTCATCGGGGTTTTAAACCTAGCTCAACCAGAAACCAGGCTGCCTTTAAGGGTTCCACAGTCCCCCCTCCCCCACAGAATGCAAACATCTACTATGCAAACATTTTCTAATTTGTATTTACTTATTTATATTTTCACATGTCTGTTTACCTACAATATGCTTTTTTTTCTTTCTGTTTGTTTGTTTGTGATGGGAGCAGGGAGTGCACATGTGTATGCACAGATGTGCAGGTCAGAGGATAACTGGTAGGAATCAGGCCTCTCCTTTATAACTTGTTTGATATGGGGAGAACATCTGTGTGAGCTTCAGGAAGCAGGCAAGCTGTTGGGTGAGCCTCTGAAGTCACAGATGTTTATGCTATTGCATCTAGCTCTTACATGGGTTCTGGGGATCTGAATTCAGCCCATCCCCACTGTCCCCATAAGGTGGCCCCAAACCCAGCACTGGGTGTTTCTTAAGCCTTTGTTTGAGTCTTAACAGTCTTCTAAATGTTTAGTGCCCTTAAGTGATTACAAAATATGACTGTTTTAAAGCATAAACATCGCACCAGAAAAGTAGCTTTGTAACAATAGAAACTTGGACTTTACCTCATGTTCACAGATCTCTGCTAAGCGCCGGAGCCCAGCGACTGCCTTGAGCAAAGGAACTGGAGAGAGTGGTGAGGCCCCATCAGGACTTGGGAGAAAAGGAAAATGAGAGCCAAGACTGTAACATATCTCTCCCATGTATCGTCGTCTCCAGCTGGTTTGCTATTGATGATGATAACATTGCTCCGTGTTTTCTCAGACATATCTGTAGTCCAGGCACTTGTCAAAGCTTTTTCTATGGATTATTTCCAGTGACCACCATGCCATCCCTGCAAGGCAGAAGAATCTTTGACTTCTCATTGTATTGATTGCTAATTGGGACAGCCCCAGTCATGTTCACTGTTCTCATTCCTCATTGGATACCCTCCAGCAAACAAAACACATCTTCAATGCATTTAAATTAAAAAAAAATCTTAAGAAGTGATTTAATTGCAAGTTAGCACAGACCTTAAATTTAAATATTACAAATTCTCAAATTATCAAGCTTCATTAGCTCAGTTAAGCATGAACACACTGCATATATACCTTGGGCTAGGAACAAAATGCTTACATCGTTTATGTATTTGTGAAAACAGAACATCCTACTTCCGAATTAGTTGTAACAATAAATACTTTGACAGTGAACCATGTCTGAAAAGGAGACTTAAATATAACTAGTAAGAAAAGAAAGGTAGAACGAGCTCCCTTCACATCACACCTGATTCTATGAACTCCTCCTGGAGCCAGGCAAGTACCGACTGAGCATTCTCAGGATCTTCCAAGTACACACAATTCAAGATATGATGTGTATTTGAGGGCAGTTGTCCATGGGAGACCAGAGGTAGTGGATCCCCTTGGAGATGGAGTTATAGAGGTTACTATCCACCCAAGATGAGTCCTCTTATCCTGCCAAGCTTGGGTCCTCTGCTTTTAACCATTGAGCCATCTCTAGAGCTCCAAAGAACCCAGATTTCCCCTTTCTCATAGCATGGCTCTCTGGGATGTTAGGTGAAATGAATGCCAAGAGAGAAAGATGGTAGCCAGGGTGTGGAGACTGTAAGCTAGGGGCTGAGAAGACTTCAAAACGTTTCCCACTTGGGACTAAAGGATGTTTTTAGTAGGCAACTGGCAAAAGCAAATATGATAAAATTGTGATCGGTGTTATAGCTCATTTATAGTGTACAATCTCAATATGGGTGAGATCCCAGGTTCAATCTCCAGTGAGTTCCCCAAACATAACAAAAACCAAAGGTGTCTACTTAGTTACATTTTGTGCATATTCCTGAAGAAGTGGAAGATAATGAAACTCTGTATGTATGAAAGCTTCTCTAGTTATTTTATACGCTTATTCAATAGAAGTTTGTCCACCATAGCTTTGATCACTAAGGCTCAAATAATGCCACTTGATAGACTCAAGGTTGTTAAGCAGCAACCCAAAAGGAGACAATGACATCAAGGACTCAACTAAGCCTTGACAGGAACTGTGTAGTAGTTGGAGGAAGTGGGGCCTGGAGTGATGTTCTTAGATATCGAAGAGAAAGCCCCCTGAAACTGTGAGCCAAGGTAAATATTTCTTCTCTGTGACCTGTTTCTGTCTGATGTTTGTTGACAGCCACACAAAAAACATTGACTACATTCTACCCTTCCCAATCACCCTATGAAGAAGCTGACAATGTCCCCACTGCCCAATGTACAATAGGAACACTGAACTCCTGAGAGTTATTGTCACATTAACAGGGCATGGTCTTCTGCATCTACTCTCTTGACATGCTCCTGCTTCAGACATTATTAAGCCCAATAAACATCTAACACGATTAGAACCACACTGTCATAAGCCAGTTCCTTCTAGCGGAAAGACTTCCCAGCCTGTGCATAGCACTGAAGTAATACTATGCAAGAGACAGTTTATAGTATAATTAGAAAGGTCATACAATATCCTAGTAATTTCTCATAATGGAATCTGGCATGGTCAAGCTACTAGTAGCTATGTTAAAATATCCAGAAGAAGAAGAAGAAAAAAAGTCCAAGATGGCAGCCAGTGCGGTGTGATTTTTTTCTTGGATGGCTAAGATGGTTTAACAAAAATAGACTGCTTACTCTGGCCTCTCCTTCTAAACAACTTTGGCAGCTCCTTCTGACCCTGTATCAGTTCAAACATTTAAACAGAAAGACACACAGAAGCACCCCGAGAAGAACAGCCCTGAACTCACAGTTTTCCAAATTATATCTAAAATAACCAGAAAAGCTGCAGTTGTTCTGAAAATGTTTGTGCTGGGAGCTTGGTTTCTTGGCAACAGCAAGGCATCCAACGGGGGTAGGAAGCAGGAAGCTGTTGCCAGGAGAGGACCTTATACTTTCTGTATACAGAGGAGGGCCAAGTCTTGGGAGGAATGGTGGGCACGAAGAAGTGTTTGTGGAAGGACCCGTGTAGTCCTGTAGTCAGAGGATGAGGGGAAGAGAATTCCTGGGAAGCTCAAAACCTATATTAGTTCTCTGTAACTGGAGAATGGTGCTCCAGAAAGGGTGGCGCTGAAGGCAGAGACAACCTGGGGATTCATTCCTTGACCAGCAGGAAGCCATTGAAGTGTTTTGGTAAATGCTA